>VZQC01006590.1:737059-753530 GCA_009823505.1 Rhizomys pruinosus
TAGTTTGCCTTCTATGTTCACTATATGTACAGTGTACTTGGACAGAATGTGGCTTGCTTTCAGGTCTTCCTTTACTATATATATATTGTTTGGAATACATTTCTAGCCTATGTAGTATAATTCCTTTTGCATTTTTGTGTATAAGCTTTTTATTTTTTATTATTTTAAAATTTTATTTATTTTTGTATGTGTATGAATATACTGTCAGCATGTAGGTTTGTGCACCCTTGTCGTGCAATGCCTCGGAGGTCAGAAGAGGGTCTCTGATTCCCCTGGAACTGGAGTTCTCCTGGAACTGGAGTTCTCCTGGAATTGGAGTTACAGACGGGTCTTAGCCGCCATGTGGGTGCTGGGGATCAAACCCGGGTCCTCTGCAAGAGCAATTGGTTCTCTTAACCGATAGGCTATCTCTCAAGCCCCCATGTATAAGTTTTTCTAAGTGGTGGTATAACTATTTGCATCACCATGCCTGGCAGAATCTTTTTTTTTTTTTTTTGCGTGGTTCTTATCCTCAGCCTTTAAGGGCTTTGCTATCCCCCCAGCCCATTATAGAGTTTTTTACTTTCATAACTGGACCTGAGAGTTACTTCCAACCCAGGTCCTTAGCCTGGGAAGGGGAAGGCTTCCTGTTTTGGCCATGCTTTCCCACCTGCCCAAAGTCAGCTGATCTCTGGACAGGAATTTCAGGCTGATGGCCTATCTTCAGCCTACACCCACTCAATTTACTGCACAGCTGGTGACCTAATAGGTCTCCATCCAGTCCCACACCAACTTACCAGGCTGGTGATCTGATGGACTGCTGTCCAACCCACTCGACATGACACTCGAAATCCAGACCTGCATCAGCCTGTATGAACACAAAATAACAACCAGGAATTCTGTGTAATGATGGTAATGGAAAATTTGATTTATTGTCTGGTACAACTCACCTTTATAAGGAAAATGACACCAGCTCCCAGAGCCAATCACAGGCCCCCAGTTTCATACCACTGTATACTGCTGCTCTGCCTAGCATCATATGCCTGGGCCACATGGTTTGTTATTTCTTGGGGCGGGGTCAGAGGAATTCTATGACTCTCACCTGGTATCCTGAGGGGTGCTAGCTGAGAACTAGGCCCTAATTCAAACTGGATCTTCCCAGAGTTTATATTAATGCTACACTGCATGCAAAACAATGGATATGTATGTTTGCTAAAGATCTTCATATTAAGTTTTCTTTTTACAAAGAGTAATGCAAGAAGTATAATCTCAAAAAAATTTACAAGGACTTGGATGCTAAAAAATATCTATCATATTTTATTATGGTTATGCACTGTCTACATGTTTAAAAAATAATTTACTTCATATCAAACTGGCTAATATGAAGTGGAGTTGTTAAATTAGCACAGTTTTCTTTAGGCTTATAATAAAATTATAAGGGAAAAGGTCCTGAGTCCAACAAACTAAGTTAACTTGGCCAAATATTCAATATTCCAGTCGCGATTATTAAATCAATGTGATCATCTTCAAGAAATAAACAAATAGAAGTGTCAAATGGTCCTACATCTTTTTGAAAGAATTGACATGAGTTTTTAAGTTTAAGTGTTTAAAGAAACCTTTCTTTTCTTTTTTGATTTTGTCTTTTTTGAGAGAGGGTCTCCCTTATAGCCCTAGCTGGCTTGGAACTTATTATGTAAGACCAGACTGGCATTGAATGCACAGAGATCAGCCTCTTCCTCCCTAGTGCTGGGATTAAAGGCCCGTGCCACCACATCTGGCCGTAAGGAATACTTTTTTTTTTAAATCACATATATTTAATGATCCAATTCTGGTCAAGATGTTATCTCCTTGATCCTTGTCTTAATTCAGGTTCTGAAACATGGTTTGTACTGATTGAGGGCATAAGTTAATTTTAAGAGATGATTAATCCTATTCAAAGGTGCATTTTTTTCCATGAATAAATGCTCCCCTGAGATGCTAAACTCTTTATTTGAAGGATTAAGAAAGATCATCTTTCTTTGCACTATTAGATATATTTTGCATGCATGTTATTTTATATAAATGTACACATTTTGAAGATTTTTAAGGCCATTAATGGCTTTTAAAAACCAGCAAACAGGGGGTGAAGAGATGGCTCCATGGTTAATAGCACTATGTGCTCATGTAGAGGATCTGAGTTCAGTTCCCAGCACCCATATGGTAGCTAACATCTGTCTATAACTCCAGGGAATCTAACACCATCTTCTGGGCTTTGTGAGCTTTGTACAGCATGAATGTATTTACATACATGGAGGCAAAATACTCCTATACAAAAAATTTAAAACAGCAACAAAAGAAACAGTTTGTCAAGGCCATGCATTTGCAAAACCTATGTAAAAACAGCTGTAGGGATCAGAGATCTCCCAAGAGCATCTGAAGCACAGGTAGGTAGGAACTGGATGCTTCAGCAAGGTGGATTGTTGTTTGAATTAATCTAGTGGTCTTTGGCTTAATTAGCTTTTGTGGCTTTGGGGGTGGAGTTATCCTCCCAGCTGGTATAAAAGGTGGGGTTGTGTGAGTCTTGAGATCTGAAATCTCCCAAGACCACTGGAAGGGCAGGGACCCCCCCCACACACACTGGGATTAAGAATGCATCTGAAAGAGGAAAGCAAATCAAGCCTTCAACAAAGTGAAGAGGCATGTGGGACTCACATTGGAATACAGTCAAGGAGAAAGCCATATGCCAGGAACTCTAAGAAGAGACAACATGGGAAAGGTGCAGGATAATCCCACATCAAGCTCTACCAACCCTGTGGAAGATTCCTACAGTGGGATCCCCCTGGGTACAGATAGCAGAAGCACAATTGTGAACACACTTAAAGAAGTACAAGACTATAAAGAGCAAATCAAAGAATTAAGAGAATGAAGAACTCAAGAAGGACCTAGAGAGAGAGAGAATGACAAACTCCCGAAGGAAGTGGAAACACTGAAAAGATCCCATGCTGAAAAAGATAAGGAAACCAACCAGAGAAGCAAAGAGCTACAGGAAGAGATTTAGAAGCTCCAAAAGTAAGTAGAAAAACTAAAGAAATCAGAAGAGGAAATGAAAAAGGAAATCAAACACTCATCCAATCAAGAGGAAGGAATGGAAAAAGCCTCAGAAGCAGAATGGAGGAAGTAGAACAAAGAATATCAGACCTGGAAGATAACACAGTACAACTAAAAACCTCAATGAAAGATTATGAAAAATTTAAAAATACACAAAAGTGGAACAACCAGGAACTGTGGGACACAAAAAGATCAAACCTCCACATCATAGGAATAGAGGAAGGAGAAGAATCACAAGAAAGTAGTATGGATCAGATCTTCCACAGAATGAAAGATGAAAATTTCCCCAAACTAAAAAAAGACAAACCAATACAAATACAAGAAGCACATAGAACTCCAAACAGACAAGATCAGAAGAGAAACTCTCTACGCCTCATCATAGTTAAAATGCTAGACACCCCAAACAAAGACAAAATCCTTAAAGTCACAAGAGAAAAACAAGTGACCAATAAGGGGAAACCTATCAGATTTACAACTGACTTCTACAGTGCAAACTATGAAAGCAAGAAGAACGTGGAGCAAAGCATTCCCAGTGTTAAAGGACAATAGATGCCAACCCAGGTTGCTATAACAATTAGTACTGTTTAAATACCTATATATGTAATTGCGTGTGCTTCATTAGTAGGATCGAAAGGCTATATATTATACTGTTTAAATACCTATATATCTAGTTGCATGTGCTTCATTAGTAGGATCGAAAGGTTATGCCTGGACAAGCTGGCAGCCCATGAAAGAAAACAGCCAGAATTGACTAGGAACCAAGACAACAGCTCCAGAGAAAGTAGACTGTTTTGCTTCTCATCCACCTGTGCCCCTTTTCTAAGCCTAGGGAACAATCTGCGGAAGAGGGTGTGTGGTAGAATGTAAGGACTGCGATTGGAGTGAATGGTGAAACTACAGCAATATAGTCTAGACACTCATTTGATCAACTTGATTGAACATACAAGCCCCCCCTGCTGGATGGTTGGACCCATGAGCTGTGTGGGTTTGGGCACAACTGCTTGCAAATTGGTTTTACATGAAGGATGCTTGTACTCACAAATTATCACTTATTGTTAAAAAAATTGAAAACAAAACAAAACAAAAAAGCAGAGAAAGATGCAGAAAACTTATGGCAGAATGCATGATCTGGGATGGGTAGGGGTGGGGTGGGGGGAAGGGAAGGGGATATATGCCTGAACTGAATTGGAAAATGATGTATGAAATACACAAAGCATCAATAAAAATAAAAATTAAAAAATAAATAAAATAAAAAAAGAAAAATGGTAATAAAATATTAAAATATAATTACCTTAAAACTGGAGGAAAATAAAGATCAAAATTCTAAAGAAACACAACAACAACAACAAAACAGAAAGGACTGCATCAAAGAACTGAATAAAACAGTGAACTTCTGCTCAAAACAGTCAACTTCCACATGGAGAATTTTGAGAAAGACCGAGAAAGAGATGAAAAGCATGTTTGGCAGAATATATGAGCTCTGGTGGGGTGGGGGGATAGGGTGGGGGACACGGGTCTAGATTTGATAATCTTGTACAAAATATATATTTAAAAAAGATAAAAACCCAGCTCTAAACATTTACTAAACATTTAAAAAGAAAATTGGTCATTTTAGGAACCAGCTTAAAGGCACACAAAGACATTTTAAAGTTTATAATCTTAATGTGTTACATTATAATATATTTGAGAAAATTATTCACCTCTGTGTTGGAAGGTTAAAGAAAAATACTTAAGCTAAATACTTGTTAAATGATGAACAAAATTATTAAAAATTAAACAGGTGGCAAAATAAGTAAATCGATAAAGTAAAAAAATGCTATTTCCGTTCATTAATCATTTTTGAACATTCTTTGCTAACCCAGAACCCCTGCCTTACTCAATAGTTTTCATGTTTAAAAGATTCAAGCAGCCATGAGTGGTGGTACTTGACTTTAATTCCAGCACTTGGGAGATAGAAGCAATTGGATCTCTGTGAGTTCAGGCCAGCCTGGGCTACATAGTGAGTTTCAGATCAGCTTGGGCTATAGGGAGGCCTAAAAATAGAAAAAATAAAATTTAAAAAGTATTCAAGAACTCTCACTTTGTAAAAAGTATCTTTCTTTTTATTCAGTATAATTTGGATAAAAATGTCAGTTTTCAAATTTGCATATAAAGACATATAAATATATATAATGAAACCAATAAATTAAACTAAAAGCTCTTATAACATTCTCCAATGTATAAGAAAGTAACAGGGGCTGGAGAGATGGCCTAGCGGTTGAGAGCGCCAACCGCTCTTGCAGAGGACCCGGGTTCGATCCCCAGCACCCACATGGCGGCCGAGAGCTGTCTGAAACTCCAGTTCCAGGAGAACTCCAGTTCCAGGGGAATCCGAGACCGTCTTCTGACCTCCGCGGCATTGCACGACACGGGTGCACAAACCTGCATGCAGACAGTACATTGATATACATACCGAAATAAATAAAATAAAATAAAAAATTTAAAAAAAAAAAGAAAGTAACAGCAACTCTAGTTTCTTTAGTAAAGATACTCAAATATTTGGATTAATTCCTCTCCTTCCAATCATACAAAGGATATTAGTCTCCAATAACAACAAAATTCATGATATTTTATACCTTAAGTATTGGTGCTCCTTGATTAAATGTTATTTAAGGTGTTTATGTATAGTACAACTAGCTTGGATAAATGAATAATTAAGCAATATCTATACTTTACTAATAAAAGCAAATGGACAATACTACAGTGACGCTAGAGTCCCATTTCCATTTTTAATCCTTAAAAAAAATTCTTATGCCTACAAGGCCTATAAAATTCTAATTTCTAACAGGTTTAGTGTCGTATTTCTTTTAATGTTATTAATACTTGGTATGTAAATAAAGACATTTTATTAAAAGAAAGCTTAAAAAATACATATTGTTTATGAAATTTTTCCTATTATACTTTTTTTTTTTGTTTTTTTAACAATAGTACTAATTTATGAGTACAAGACATCCTTCAGGAAAACCAATTTGCAAGCAGTTGTCCAAACCCACACAGCCCGGGTCCACAATCCAGCTGGGGGGGATTGTATGTTCCAATGAAGTTGATCAAATAGGTGTCCAGTCTATATGATGTAGTTGCACCATTCACACGCCAATGCAGCCGTTACCTACCATGACCCCCTCTTCTACAGATTTTTCCACTAGGATTAGAAAGGGGCACAGGGGACGAGAAGCAAAATAGTCTACTTTATCTGGAGCTAGTCATTTTTGGACTCTGGTCAATTCTGGGCTGTTTCTTTCATGGGCTGCCAGTTTGTCCAGGAATAACCCTTTCAGTCCTACTAATGAAGCACAGGCGATTAGATATATAGGTATTTAAACGTCACTAAAGGGGCTGGAGAGATGGCCTATGGTTAAGAGTGCCCGACTGGCTTCTTGCAGAGGACGAAGGTTTTGATCCCAGCACAACATGGTGGCTGAAAACCATCTGTAACTCCAATTACAAATCCAGTTCCAGGAACTCCAATGCCCTCTTCTGAACTCCGGGGTCAATTGTACGACATAGGTGCACAGACCTACATGTCAGACGGTAACATTCATCACATAATAAAAATTAAAAATTAAAAAAAATAATAACAGTACAATGTGTATCATATGTTACTTTGGTGCAGTCACAGATGTTTGGGTGGTATGTTAATGCCATGAATTACACTTTTTCTGTAAAATGTTAATGGGTCTTACTGTGGCTTTAATCTCCTAACCACTAGAGGATGTAAGTTTGTGGCGCATCAACCGTGAATTATTCCTCCAAGGAGAGATTTATAGAGCCAATTAAGATTTGGGATATACAGACATGGGGCTGCCACTGCTGCACAGTATTGCCAGGGCAGGTGAGGTGTAGCTGGTGCTGACGGAGGGTCTTGTTGACTCAAGGAGCCCCTATATTTGCTCTTTATTGGTTTAGGGCCTTTGGTAACCACTGCTCTGTTATTCCGAGAGCCAACTGTACAGTTGCAAGTGCAGGTCTCAAACATACTTTCCCATGCTTACATAGTGACTTCGACAGCAGGGCCTTACTGCCGTCTCGCTTCTTGCAGGTATCCCCAGTTTACCAGGCAAGAAGCCTTTACCTTTTGGGTGGGGGCTTGTTTGATCCCCTGGGCAACATCTCCTGGTAGAATAATCATTGCTGGCATACAGAGCCACCGTATTATTATATATTATATATTATATATTAAATCTATATGATATTATATAAAATTTTTTTTTAATTTTTTGAAATGGTTTTCCCTTTTTTTTTTAATTAAGTTATTTATTTTTGTATGTGTATGAATGTTAAGGTCTGCATGCAGGTTTTGTGCACCTGTGTCATGAATTAGGCAGCGAGGTCAGAAGAGAGTCTGGATCTCCTGAACTGGAGTTCTCCTGGGGATTGGGAGTTTAAAGTGCAAGCTTAAGTAGACTTAGATTATATTTGTTCTGACATAAAGAATCAATCCTTTTTCCAGTTCTCTATTGTCTATGTCAATAAAGAATGCAGTTTTAACCAGTTTTTAAGAGCTTACCTTATAAACCGTTGGCCCAATTGATACATTAGAACTACCATCATCATCATCAATTCCTCCTTGTTCTATGAAGAGAGAGGTAAGAAAAGACACATACTAAAACTTTGCAGCACCTAGACGTTCAGTTCATTACGACTCATTATAAGAGAGCGTTACAAGTAGGATCCACAGAAGTTTTGATGCCTGTAGCATTCTGAGGCTTTTCTTTCTTTTTCAGTGTTCGATAGGCCAACCTTTCTGCTGAACACTTCCTGGTACATCCATACACAATGCAAAGCGAGGGGTCTGCTGTTTTTCTTTCTTCACCATTAAGTTGATGACGTGTTTGACCTGTGGGAAACATACAAATTTTTCCATTACTGTTTTAAGATTTAAGTTGCAAAGTTTTGACAAGAAGATCTAATATACACTACTGTACTCCCTCCCATTTTATTTTAGTGTTGTGTTTTTGACCCTGAGTCTCAAAAAGGCAAGTTGTGATACACTAACCTATAGGCGAATCAAGGTGCGGATTTTCATCAAATTCACCCAGGCTGTTTTGGGTGACTGTATGTCGTTAACTAACTGGGAAGCAAACTTAATTTCTTAAGTTAAAATCATCCTACAGGTAAAAGAGAATGCTACCAGATGCATACTGTAAACACGAAAAATTATAGAGAACATTTGTATGTGCCCATCCCAAAGTTATTGTCTACAGATTTTAAGTAAAAACAAATAGGACGACACAACAATTGTATATTTTCCATTAACTAAGGTGCATTACCATTTTTTTCAGCCATTTAAACCAATGTTGTTTACCTATACATACATTTACTTTTACTAAGTCCTAAAACACCATGTATCCTGTAGACAGAGTCTGGGCAAATTGGATACTTTTGAACTCACATATAAATGGCATTAATCGAAATAGATCCCGTTTCCCTCTCCTCCACTCCCACCCCTCCCGATTCACCATTTCAGTCAGTTTTCTGATGCAGTCTTTCTGTTGTTCTTTTAATATGCATCCCTCTCCACAAGAAATATTTACAACTGGGTTATTGACGCTAGCATCCGCAGATGAGGGATACCATTCTTCATTTGTTTTCCTGGGACTCTGTTACTTCACTTAATATAATATCTTCTAGCTCCACCCATTTACCTGCAATGTTCATGATGTTGTCTTTCTTTACCGCTGCATAGAACTCCATTGTGTACATGTACCATATTTTCTCTATCCATTCTTCAGTTGGGGTGCATTTGGGTTGGTTCCAGCTTTTTGCTATTGTGAATAGAGCTGCCATAAATATAGCTGTGCATGTATTTCTGCAGTAAGATGAGTCTTGTGGGTATATACCCAGGAGTGGTATGACTGGGTCAAGTGGCAAGCTCATTTTGAGTCTTCTAAGGGTTCTCCACACTTCTTTCCATAGTGGCTGTACAAGTTTACATTCCCACCAGCAATGGATGAGTGTTCCCCTTTCCCCACAACCTATCCAGAACTTGATATCGTTTGTTTTCTTGATCCTGGCCAGTCTTATCAGAGTGAGATGATATCTTAGAGTGGTCTTAATTTGCATTTCCCTAATTATTAGTGACATTGAACAGTTTTTAAGAGTTACTCAGCCATCTCTAATTCCTCTTCTGTGAAGTCTCTATTCAGTATTTCAGTGCAAAGTAATTTCTTAAACATTTTTCTTTTACTTTTCCAAACTAATTTAGTATAATACCAATATAATAAATCAAATCAAACTATTATATACAGAGAAGAGTTACTAGAGTTAGAGTTGGCTACTCCATATGAGTTAATAGCTATAAAATCTATGTGGTCAAAATAAAACCAAAAATTAAAAGATAATAGATTTATTTAAATATTCCAAATATAAAGTAAATACTTCATAAAGTGTAAATGACCATAAGTACAGGGGAAAGTTGGTCAGTATGTTTTTAATTTTTGCTTTAGTCTGTTACATTCACTATGTCAGGCCAAGTGACATTCTTGGTTATTTTAATTATAATAATATTATTGTATGTCTTATGCAAATATTATGTAACATACAGAGGACAAAAAAATAAACGTCAGATTAAGACCATGAGAGCTAATAGTTTTGATGTCACGCAGGAGTTGCTTTCTTAAAGGGTTTACCAGATACTCCTTTCCCCAGAAGGCACCTTTTCTGCCTGTAACTCAGCCTCATCTATATCAGATTCTATGAAGCCTGTCTTAGTAATGTAGCAAAAAATATATTGTCCTCACATGCACAAAATGTTATGCTTGGCAAACAGGGGGAACTGTGAATAAAAATGTGCAGAAAAAATGGATCCAACAGCCACCTTTTGCCAAGCTTTGTTTCTGTCAACATCCTGTAACAGATAAAAAAAAATGGAATGCATTAACTTAGCAGACCACCAGCTTCTACCAACCAACCCCATCAGAAAGCATTTGAGGCCTATATCCAAGATTTCTCTTTTGATGTATCCATTGACTAATATTTCCACCAATGTATTTGGAAAGGTTCCTAATTCAGGTCTTTTTTTGATACTGTATAAATTTCATGAAACTGTTACAATGTTGAAAAATGGAATTTTGTGTAACCTGAATGTAATCCCTCTGGAACTGGGATCGTACACTCCAATAAACTCTTACATTTATAAGTTCCCTTGGTCATAGTGTTTTATCACAGCCACAGAATAGTAACTAATAAAGAAGTTGGTAATGAGATGGGGTGTTGGCTGTGAAGAACCTGACCATGTGGGTTTTTAGAGGCATGTGGAAGAATTTGGAAATTTAGGATAGAAAAGTGGCTGATGGCTGTAAGCAGAGATTAATGAGCTATTCTAATAGTGTGAGAACTATGTAGTGCTAGAGGGAAATAAGCACTTAAGCAGCACTTTGGGATATGTTGGCAGAGTCTGCCTTGAGTCTGCCCATGCTCTAAAAGCTTGCCTGAAGCTAAGTTGAAAAGTAAACAATTTTTTTGGCAGAGGAAATTTCAAGACAACCTACCATAGAAATGTTAGTGTAGCTGTTAATGGTGAATGTTATATGGTCAAGAAGAGAAAGTAGGACAGGAATACATTTTCAGTTTGGAAAGAAAATGAGCACTAGGAAGGTTAATGGTGTTGGAGTCAAGGCATGTGCTGAAGGAGAGGCTTTTTTTTAATAAGGAGATTAAAGCATTTAAGGAGAGGCCTATATATTTGCACTTTTAACAATGGAAAGATTATTTTCTGGGAAAAATTATGTCCACCTAAGCTTCCAACTTCTAAAGGGAAATAACCTAATGTATTTTCTCCTCAAATACTACAACTCACAAAAGCTGCTGGTAATGTGGATGAAATGAGCCAGGGCCAATCCCAAATTGCCAGCCAAACTTGGCAGCGTCATTCAAGTGGTGCTGGCTTTAAAGGTATGAAAGATGCAAAAGTGAGGGGGCCATTCACTCTTCTTCCGAAGTTTCAGAGACCCATGGAGGTCAGGCAGTCTGCAGGAGGGGAATCACCACATAAAAATGGCCCTGATAGACCATTGAATGAAGCCGTGAATGTGAAGTCTGGTTGGCATTAGAGACTCCAAGATGCTGGAGATGATAGAGCTTTGAGACACCTGCCAAGGACAGCTTTATTCAGGGAGTGGTTCCAGCCCAGGAGAGAGATGTATGTTGCATGCAGCAAAGCTGGAGGTGCTGAGCTACCTAAGCCCTTTGGAAGGGAGGTGGTAGCCTTCTTACTGGCAGCCACTTGAAATAATCTTTGTCCTGCTGGTTTTCAGCCTTGTTTGGGTCCAGGAGTTTTTGTTTTTTTTTTAAGTTAGTTTTTATTGAGTGCATTTCATACAACATTTCTTAATCAAGTTTAGACTCATTCCCCCATCATGCCCACCCCTCATGCCCCCCCCCCCCGCCAGAGCTCATGGATTCTATCATACATGTTAAGTCCGTCTTGCATCTTTTTCTCAATCTTTTATAACTATTCCCCTATTCCTCCCTTCTGGAATGGGAGTGGGAATGCGTATTTGGTTCCATTGTATGTTGGAAGTATGTAATTTATCTTTGGTTTTACAGGAGCTTACAAGCAGATTGACTAGAGTCTCAGAAGAGACTTTGGACTCCAGACTTTTGAATAGTATCAAAACTGGAGAAAAACTATGGGAAATTTTGAAAGCGGGATAAATGTATTTTGGATTTTGTATGATCATGAATCTAATGGATGGGAGCCAAGGATTAGAATGTGATTATTTGAATGAGAATGTCCCCTATGGACTCCAAGTACTTGGACATTTTGTCCCCAGTTGATGGGGCTGTTTGGAAGTCTTGGAAGGTGCAGCTTTTCTGGAGGCAGCACATCTCAGGGTGTGGGATTCAAAGGTTCTTAAGCTTTATTGTGCTCTCTGCTTCCTGTTCCTGCTTCAAGATATGAACACTTCTCTGCTTTCTACTCTGGCCACCTCCTTACCATGTCTCCCCACCATGATGATGCTAATTCCTTTGGAACCTGGAACCATAAATTCAAACAGTTCTCATCTGTGGATGCTAGTGCCAATTACCCAGTTGTAAGTATTTCTTGTGTAGGGCCTCCTGAGCTTTTGTTCAAAGCAGTTGGAGAGTAATGCATTTGGACAACAACAAACCACAACAACGAAAAAACTGCATCAAAGAACTGGACTGAACACAGTCGAACTTCTGATCAAAAAATCAGTCAACTTCCCATGGAATAAATATTTGAGAGAAGACAAGAATGAACAAGGCATGCTTGGCAGAATGCATGAGCCTCTGGCGGGTGGGGGGGAAATGGGCGGAACAGAACCTAGATTTGTTCAAAAATAAATAAAATAATAAATTTATGTGCGAAAAAAAGGAAGAGAAGAGAAGCTTGGAAAAGGAAAGGCGCAAATAATAAAGAGAAATCCAGGATGAAATGAAAAAAAAAACACAACAGTTGCCTTGTTAATGTTAGTTACCCTTGGTCATGGTTTTTTTATCATAGCAACAAGAACGAACCTCATTATACATTTGGACCTAGTTTGGCTTGGGCACTTTGACAATGAACATCAGATTATATATTCTTACATCTCTGAAGCGCCAGGCGGATTCAGTTCTTGATCCTCTTCCTCATGGCTATAGATGGAGCTGGATTCCAGTTGCCGTCCCCATTTGGAAGTGGTTAGCAATGAAGGGTGCACACTGTCAGATAGATATATAGATAATATATATATATATATTCTTTACAAAGTCCACCGGAATTTGCTATCTGCCTTTATATAACCTGCCCCTGAGTCAGCACTGCAACCTCTGAATCTTGACCTGGGGTGCAGTCACAGGCCAGCTTAAATAAAATTAATTACATTAATTGGAATCTCGGAGTCTGTGTCATCATTTATTTTCCCAATTGTCTCATCACCTTAAGAGCAGAGCTAAGGCTTTGTTAACTTAATACAGTCTTAAAGATATTTTTCTGTTAGTCACAAGATGTTTAGTCAGAAGCAGAGGTAGGCAACAGTGGCCATTTAGGGACTAAACATGGCTCAAGATAACTTGTAAATAGTCTCAGTGTCTGCACCATTCTGAACTCACCACAGACATTGAAGAGCTAATCAGTTGATCAGCATTGCAGGAAGTTCAATCAGAGATTCTGGATTTTTCTAAGAACTTTTGTTCTCAGGTTACAAGGATCCACCCGGGGCTTCTCTAAGGCTTGAACTCTGAGCTCTGTCCTCTGATAGTTTTGAGGGTGCATGGTGAATGTCCAGTCTCATTGTTGAGTAGCCCAATATGTTTATTACCTAGACTTTTCCAAGTCAGACCTTTCTTATCATTCATAATTGAAAAGAGAGCAATTTTAGCCACAGGCCCCTGGGTCAAAACACTTTCTTGCCATGTATAGTGCATGCCAGTAGCCATACTTCTGATGCCAAGCATGACTCTGCCCCATGCCTGCCAGATCTTTGCATAAGGACTCAGAAGTGTTGAATTCTCAGGGACCTCAGGTGCTCCCCATCGAAGAAACACTTCTCTCTTAAAAATCAGGACTATGGAAACTCTGGAATCCAGAATCTCAGAATAAGAAAGCATAGATTCTTTGAGTCACAAAAAGTTATGAAAAGAGGGATTACTCTCTCTTTGATTATGCCTATATAACTCAGCTTTAAAATATATAGGCCTCATAAAAACTGTTTAATGAGTCCTAATGAACCTTACTTTCTAGGTGCCACAAAGTTTTAATATGAGAGACTTTCTTACCTCCTTTTCCTAGAACAAAGAAAAACATGATGTCTGTTGTAATTTGTCTTTAATTGCTGTGACAAAACACTCTGACTGACACCAACTTGGGGAGGAAAGTGTTTATTCAACTTACATCTCCTGGGTCATAGTTCATCATTCAGGGACCCCAATGTAGGAACTCAGGGCAGGAACCTGCCTGGAGGCAGGAGCTGAGGCACAGGCCATGGAGGAATGCTGCTTACTAGCTTGCTCACCTGGCCCATGCCTAGCCTGCCCTCTTATATGGTACACAACAACCTGCCCAGAGTTGGCACCACCCAGAGTGGACTGGGAACTCCCACATTGTCCAATAATAGAGACAAAACTCCACAGACCTGGCCACAGGCCAGTCAAATGGAGCCAATTCCCCGATTGATGCTCCCTCAACCCAGGTGTGTCAAGTTGACACTAAAGCTATCCAGCACAATGGTAATGAAGTCATTCTCTAACTGTAAATTAGAGCCAACTGTTATAGAGGTAATCTCTTATAAAACCAGTATAACTGCTTTCTTTAATTGACTAATAGACATAGGAACTGTGAAAAGGATTATTGTCTGTTCAGAGCCAAATATAATACTAAAGTCTCTTCAAGCTGTGCACTTAAGCAAAATATATTAATACAGGAGAGCTCTGATATCAGCAATGGATTATTCTGCCAAGGAGATGTTGGCCACGGGATCCAAGCCCCACCCAAAAGGTAAAGGCTTCTTGCCTGTAAACTGGGATACCTGCAAGAAGAGAGGCAGTAAGGCCCTGCTGTCAAAGACCTGATGTAAGCATGGGAAAGATGTATTGAGACCGCACTTGCAAGTGTACAGTTGGTCTCTGGAATGCCAGAGAGTTTTGCCAAAGGCCACTAAACCAATAAAGTAAAAATTGGTCTCCTTGAGTCAAGCAAGACTCCTCCATCAGCATCAGCTACACCTCACTTGCCTGGAAATTCTGTGCAGCAGTGGCAGCCCCATGTCTGTATATCCCAAATCTAATTGGCTATAAACTCTCTCCTTGGAGTAATAATTCACAGCTGACACCACAAGCTTACATCCTATAGTGGTTAGGAGAAGTTATAAGCCATAGTAAGAACTTGTCATCTTTTACAGAAAAAATATAATTCATGGATTAGCATACCATCCAAACATCTGTGTCTATACCAAAGTAATCTGCCATAATAATTAGTACTGTTTAAATACCTATATATCTAATTGCTTGTGCTTCATTAGTAGGATTGAAAGGCTATTCCTGGGCAAACTGTCAACCCATGAATGGAAGCAGCCAGAACTGACCAGAGTCCAAAACGACAGCTCCTGAGAAAGTAGACTGTTTTGCTTCTAGTCCACCTGTGTTCTAAGCCTAGGGAACAATCTTTGGAAGAGGGGCCGTGGCAGAATAAGGGCTGCAATTGGGGGGAATGGTGAAACTACAGCAATATAGACTCAACACTTATTTGATTAACTTGATTGTACATACAAGCCCCTCCAGCTGGATGGTGGGAGACTTGAGTTGTGTGGGTTTGGGCATAGCTGTTTGCAAATTGGTTTTACATGAAGGATGCTTGTATTTATAACTTATTACTTATTGTTAAAAAACTAAGTAAAAAGAGGAAAATAAAATAAAATATATAGGCCTAATTTGTTTTCTTAGACTTTGAGGTTAGCAAATATCATTTCAAATATCTTAGCTCAGCATTCCAAGTCACCAGCATGATAATTTACAGCTAATGGGACATCCTTTTAGCCACTAATCAAAACCCTAAAAATTACAAAGGTTGACAATATTTTTGTTATAGTCACTGTAAAGGAATTTGTTTTCATATTTTTGAGAAAGGGTCTCCGTGTAGCCCCAGCTGGCCTGGGA
The DNA here is from genome assembly GCA_009823505.1 of Rhizomys pruinosus. Lineage (NCBI taxonomy): Eukaryota > Metazoa > Chordata > Mammalia > Rodentia > Spalacidae > Rhizomys > Rhizomys pruinosus. The sequence goes on from VZQC01006590.1 coordinate 752,762, forward strand.
CTCACTTTGTAGACCAGGCTGGCCTTGAATTCACAGAGATCCACCTGTCTCTGCCTCCTAAGTGTTGGGATTAAAGGCATGTGCCACCACGCCTGGCAAGGAAAATGTTTTATGTTGATTAAAAACTAAATACTATGAGTGATTTTGAAATATAAACACTTTTGCTTTTATTTTTTTTTAGGTCAAGTGTTTTATTTTTTTTTTCACATAAATTATTTTTATTTTTTTAACAAATCTAGACCCGTGTTCCCGCCCATTCCCCAACCCCACCAGAGCTCATACATTCTGCCAAACATGCTTTTCATCTCTTAGTCTTTCTCAATATTCTCCATGAGGAAATTGATTGCTTTGAGCAGAAGTTCACTGTTTCAGTCAGTTCTTTGATGCAGTCCTTTCTGTTCTTGTTGTTGTTGTTTCCAATATGCATTATGCCCAACTGCTTTGGACAAAAGCTCAGGGGGCCCTACACAAGAAATACTTACAACTGGGTAATTGGCACTAGCATCCACAGATGAGGGATACCATTCATCATTTGTTTTTCTGGGACTGTGTTACTTCACTCAGCATGATGTCCTCTAGCTCCAGCCATTTTCCTGCAAAGCTCATGATGTCATCTTTCTTTACTGCTGCATAGAACTCCATTGTGTAGATGTACCACATTTTCTCTATCCACTCGTCAGTTGAGGGGCATTTAGGTTGGTTCCAGCTCCTTGCTATTGTGAAGAGAGCTGCAATAAACATGGCCGTGCATGTATCTCTGTGGTGGCGT
>VZQC01006590.1:754490-770525 GCA_009823505.1 Rhizomys pruinosus
TCTGTTGTAATTTGTCTTTAATTGCTGTGACAAAACACTCTGACTGACACCAACTTGGGGAGGAAAGTGTTTATTCAACTTACATCTCCTGGGTCATAGTTCATCATTCAGGGACCCCAATGTAGGAACTCAGGGCAGGAACCTGCCTGGAGGCAGGAGCTGAGGCACAGGCCATGGAGGAATGCTGCTTACTAGCTTGCTCACCTGGCCCATGCCTAGCCTGCCCTCTTATATGGTACACAACAACCTGCCCAGAGTTGGCACCACCCAGAGTGGACTGGGAACTCCCACATTGTCCAATAATAGAGACAAAACTCCACAGACCTGGCCACAGGCCAGTCAAATGGAGCCAATTCCCCGATTGATGCTCCCTCAACCCAGGTGTGTCAAGTTGACACTAAAGCTATCCAGCACAATGGTAATGAAGTCATTCTCTAACTGTAAATTAGAGCCAACTGTTATAGAGGTAATCTCTTATAAAACCAGTATAACTGCTTTCTTTAATTGACTAATAGACATAGGAACTGTGAAAAGGATTATTGTCTGTTCAGAGCCAAATATAATACTAAAGTCTCTTCAAGCTGTGCACTTAAGCAAAATATATTAATACAGGAGAGCTCTGATATCAGCAATGGATTATTCTGCCAAGGAGATGTTGGCCACGGGATCCAAGCCCCACCCAAAAGGTAAAGGCTTCTTGCCTGTAAACTGGGATACCTGCAAGAAGAGAGGCAGTAAGGCCCTGCTGTCAAAGACCTGATGTAAGCATGGGAAAGATGTATTGAGACCGCACTTGCAAGTGTACAGTTGGTCTCTGGAATGCCAGAGAGTTTTGCCAAAGGCCACTAAACCAATAAAGTAAAAATTGGTCTCCTTGAGTCAAGCAAGACTCCTCCATCAGCATCAGCTACACCTCACTTGCCTGGAAATTCTGTGCAGCAGTGGCAGCCCCATGTCTGTATATCCCAAATCTAATTGGCTATAAACTCTCTCCTTGGAGTAATAATTCACAGCTGACACCACAAGCTTACATCCTATAGTGGTTAGGAGAAGTTATAAGCCATAGTAAGAACTTGTCATCTTTTACAGAAAAAATATAATTCATGGATTAGCATACCATCCAAACATCTGTGTCTATACCAAAGTAATCTGCCATAATAATTAGTACTGTTTAAATACCTATATATCTAATTGCTTGTGCTTCATTAGTAGGATTGAAAGGCTATTCCTGGGCAAACTGTCAACCCATGAATGGAAGCAGCCAGAACTGACCAGAGTCCAAAACGACAGCTCCTGAGAAAGTAGACTGTTTTGCTTCTAGTCCACCTGTGTTCTAAGCCTAGGGAACAATCTTTGGAAGAGGGGCCGTGGCAGAATAAGGGCTGCAATTGGGGGGAATGGTGAAACTACAGCAATATAGACTCAACACTTATTTGATTAACTTGATTGTACATACAAGCCCCTCCAGCTGGATGGTGGGAGACTTGAGTTGTGTGGGTTTGGGCATAGCTGTTTGCAAATTGGTTTTACATGAAGGATGCTTGTATTTATAACTTATTACTTATTGTTAAAAAACTAAGTAAAAAGAGGAAAATAAAATAAAATATATAGGCCTAATTTGTTTTCTTAGACTTTGAGGTTAGCAAATATCATTTCAAATATCTTAGCTCAGCATTCCAAGTCACCAGCATGATAATTTACAGCTAATGGGACATCCTTTTAGCCACTAATCAAAACCCTAAAAATTACAAAGGTTGACAATATTTTTGTTATAGTCACTGTAAAGGAATTTGTTTTCATATTTTTGAGAAAGGGTCTCCGTGTAGCCCCAGCTGGCCTGGGACTCACTTTGTAGACCAGGCTGGCCTTGAATTCACAGAGATCCACCTGTCTCTGCCTCCTAAGTGTTGGGATTAAAGGCATGTGCCACCACGCCTGGCAAGGAAAATGTTTTATGTTGATTAAAAACTAAATACTATGAGTGATTTTGAAATATAAACACTTTTGCTTTTATTTTTTTTTAGGTCAAGTGTTTTATTTTTTTTTTCACATAAATTATTTTTATTTTTTTAACAAATCTAGACCCGTGTTCCCGCCCATTCCCCAACCCCGCCAGAGCTCATACATTCTGCCAAACATGCTTTTCATCTCTTAGTCTTTCTCAATATTCTCCATGAGGAAATTGATTGCTTTGAGCAGAAGTTCACTGTTTCAGTCAGTTCTTTGATGCAGTCCTTTCTGTTCTTGTTGTTGTTGTTTCCAATATGCATTATGCCCAACTGCTTTGGACAAAAGCTCAGGGGGCCCTACACAAGAAATACTTACAACTGGGTAATTGGCACTAGCATCCACAGATGAGGGATACCATTCATCATTTGTTTTTCTGGGACTGTGTTACTTCACTCAGCATGATGTCCTCTAGCTCCAGCCATTTTCCTGCAAAGCTCTTGATGTCATCTTTCTTTACTGCTGCATAGAACTCCATTGTGTAGATGTACCACATTTTCTCTATCCACTCGTCAGTTGAGGGGCATTTAGGTTAGTTCCAGCTCCTTGCTATTGTGAAGAGAGCTGCAATAATCATGGCCATGCCTGTATCTCTGTGGTGGCATAAGCCTTGAAGGTACATGCCCAGGAGTGGTATGGCTGGGTCGGGTGGCGAGTTCATTTCAAGTCTTCCAAGGGTTCTCCACACTGCTTTCCATAGTGGCTGTATGAGTTTACATTCCCACCAGCAGTGGATGAGTGTTTCCCTTTCCCCACAACCTCTCCAGCACTTGGTATCATTTGTTTTTTTGATCCTAGCCAGTCTTATTGGAGTAAGATGATATCTTAAATTGGTTTTGATTTGCATTTCCTTAATGATTAGTAATGTTGAACACTTCTTGAGGTGTTTCTCAGACATCTCTAATTCAATGGACATTTTTACAATGTTAATTTTCCCAATCCATGAGCATGGGAGGTTTTTCCATCTTCTGATGTCTTCTTCAATTTCTCTCACTTGTGAAGTCTCTGTTCAGTTCTTTGTTCCATCTATTGAGTGGGTCATTTGTTTTCTTTTTTCTTTGTTTTTTGAGTAATATATATATATATATTACTCAAAAACACTTTTGCTTTTAAAAGTCAACTGCAAACATGAAATTTTGACATGCTTGCGTTTGAGCAATGTTCATATCAGCTGTCATTTCCAAATGGAAGTGTTTGGCAGTCAAAAATTTTTTCAGCCTTCAGTAAAATCTATAAAGGCACTTACTGTTTAATTAAATCAATGGTCGTGGTTGAAGTTGTTTGCTGAAGTTTCATACATTAATAATTCTGCAGTTGTAACAGTGGCTATAATTCACATTAAATTGTCATATGAGTTAAAGTTGGTTATTTAAACTTTTTATATCTTATATATAATAAATACCTTATAAAGCCAGTGTGTGGAAAACAAAAGACATAGATAAACCCAGGCATGTGTCTAAGGTTTCACTTTAGATTTTAATTGTCCTGGAGTGCTTATAGCCCGTGTGTGTGTGTGTGTCTGTGTGTGTGTGTGTGTGTGAAATACAATATTATGAGTTGTCATGAGATCAGAGTTATGTGAATTAGTACTAACATGTGAAGCCACTGTGCTAAATTGGTGTTTAACAGAGAAAAACCATTAATTAAACACTGATACGTTTGTTTGATCAATAACACTGATGACTTCCCTTCTTTCCTTCCTTCCTTCCTTTCTTTCCTTTTATTCTCTTCCTCTTCCATGTATTTAGTGTAGGACTTTCTGGAGGATTAGCACATCTACTTATGGTGCTCCTTTAGGCTTGAGCAGAGTCCTTTCTGTTTGGTGAAGGGGTTCGATGTTTAGCCCGAGGACTGAGCTCTTCTAGTTCTAAGCACAGCAGCAAAGACTTTGCATTGTTTTAGGATGCAGTGTGCCTCCCTCCTGATCACACTTAGAGGAGCAATGTGGCTGATGACACAATAAGCCTCAGCAAAGACCCCGACTTCTGGAGTCATTTAAACATACAGTGACCCCATCTGTTCTAGAAATGGTTCCTTTGAGCTTTCTCTGAACTGCTCCTCCAACTGAGGCTGTGGTCTAGTTCTTGCTCACACAGTACTTTCTGCATGATGAGGGAAATAAATGAGGAACTTTTATCAGGGAAGAAATTTTCTCTTTCTGGCCCCTATTCACTCAGGTCAGCATAAAAAAAGTAACATACACAAGCAAATGTTATTAATCTCTTTCCGCCTGTGGTTTGGAACATAAACTCTGTATAATTTGCTCCAAAGCCACTGCTTTCAGCACTAATTGTTTTACAACGCATACACGCACAGGCACATACACACACACTCTATCCTGGACCAGCAGTTGGGAAGTGCCCTGACGGAGAGTAAGGAACATGATCTAAGATTAAAGCTACTGTCTAGGTTAGTTTATAAAAGTTGATTACAGAAGAAGCTCAAGGCCTGGCAAGATTATTTGCCTTGTTTCCTTGAAGGCTACCTATATTGAAATAAGATGGTTACAAAGCCGGAAGACAGGTTGAACAGATAGTGTTATCTGATCTCTAACACATGATTAACTTTGGTTACAAGGTTAAGACTAGAGGCTTTTCAGAAAAGGCACTCCCATAGATTGAGCCTCACAATGGAGAAGTAAGACTGAACATGACTCCACTCAACACAGAAAAAGGAATTTAAAACAGAGAATGAAGCTGGGCTTAGTGGTGCTTGCTTTTAATCCTAGCACTCGGGAGGCAGAGGCAGAGGCAGGCGGATCTCTATGAGTTCAAGGCCAGTCTGGTCTACACAGGGAGTTCCAGGCCAGCCAGAGCTACAGGGAGACCCTGTCTCAAAAAGACAAACAAGCAAATAAAAACAAACAAACAAACAACATAAAAAAAACAGAGAATGAACGACCAATTTTAAAAGGCATTTGGAAATCCACATGACTAGAAGAGGAAAACAGCAGATCAGACTCACAATCATGGGCATCAGTGAATCATAAAGCTGTGGTAGCAGTGTGAGCTAAAAAAGGAGCACATCAATGGCTAAAACATCCCATTGTTCACTCTGTTGTCATTTCAGTTTTCTTTTTTTTTTTGGTCTTTTCAAGACAGGGTCTCCCTGTAGCCCCAGCCGTCCTGGAACTTGCTCTGTAGACCAGGCTGGCCTTGAACTCACAAAGATCCGCTTGCCTCTGCCTCCTGAGTGCTAGGATTAAAGGCATGAGCCACCACGCCTAGCATCACTTCAGTTTTCAACAAAGTCATTCTCCCATTTGGAAAATCCAAAAGTCTCCTCAGAGTTTATAATTTTCTACATTATCTCAAGAACCCAGCAAAGCTGTTCTACCCAAGCCTGTGGTTTACTGCAGTGAAGTCACAGGTTAAAACCAGCATCGGAACAGGGCACACAGCTGGGCACAGTACCCAGACCTATGGTATAGTCCAGCATGAGCTTCCATCCATTCTCTTCTAGAAGATTCTTATGGAAAAGGTTTCTCTGTGAGTATAGCATTACTAAACAGAGAAATTCAACAGCACTTTGGGGTCCATAGATTTTACTCAGGGCCACTGACTTTTTATGACTAACTTCACTGCAACCAATCCCTCTAGGGAGTTCAGAATGTACCATGTGACAGTTTGCACAATACGCCACACTGTAAGCTTTGCACAAGGTTCTCAGCCCAACAAAGACACTATTGACAGGTCTGACACAGGAGATTTTAACAATTATATATCCTGACTTTAGGCAAGGTAACCTTTTTAATCCTTTAACATAAAAATGCTAGATTAAAGGGGGAAAGAAAATGTTTATAAGAAATAGCATGAGAGTAAGCATATGACCTTGTGGAAGAAATTATCTCCAATCATATTTCATAATATGAAATACTGTGATGGCTTGGAATAAAGAATATCCCTCATAGTCCCCAATACTTGAGCACTTCATCTTCAGTTGGCAGTGTGGCTTATGGAGATTTGAGGGGTGTGGCCATCCTGAAGGAAGCACATCAGTGGGGTTGGGCTTTGAGAGATCCCCGCCTCATCTCAGTTCCAGTCTCTGGCTTCCTGTGGCTGATTAAAGATGTTAGTGCTCAGCTTTCTGCCCCAGCTGGCTCCTGCCATGATGGACTCCTAAACCCCTGGAACCATAATTCAAAGAAACTCCCCTTTCCTAAAGTCTCTTGGTCATATTGTTTGACCACTGCAACAGAAAGGTTCAAACTCAAATACTTCAAGTCTATCTAAATATCACACTGCTCCTGAAAGACCATGTTTACTGACTAAAGAAAGCAGGGGGAACTCATTCTGAGAGGTATCAGTTGACTGGGTCTGAAGTAGCATCTAAGAATCAGGGGTTCAAATACCATTATTTCCCCTGAGGGAGCACCTAGTGAAAAGGCAGTTCTTCCTCACAATGATGCAAACACTGAGGAACATGTGAATGATGAAGAGTGATTGAACAGCTCATGCTTGACTACAATATCAATTCATTAGCTTTATCACATCCAAAACCACTGCAGAAAGAATGTGGCAGAGACATAAAAGAAACCCAATTAATGAATTAACATGAGGGTCAAACCCATTTCCCATCAACATTTCAAGCACTAGGACTGTCTTAGTCAATGTAAACAAGGTTGCTGTGAGGGAGATTGATTACCTTCAGCATTTGCTCTGATAGCAGTGGTCCTCTGGTCGCTGAGATTTGATAAATCACCAGCTATTGGAAATTCTAAGTAAGGAGGAATTAGTTAGAGACGAGGCTGTACACAGCTTTTAGAATATTTATTTATATTACAAGAAATCTGGGAAAAGTATGTTATATAAAATGAGAAATATGTATGTTACATAAAAAGTCTCAGCCTCAGGTGAAGTGTGGGGTGTACTGAATTTTTTCAGGGGTGTTTGGGGTTTGGGAGCTTGCTTGCATGCTTTTCTCAGTTTAAGTGGTCTGGTCCAAAAAGAGTGTTCCTCATGTGTGGCTTTCAGGTCAGTGCAGACTGATTTTGATAGTCACTGACCTTCGGTCCTTATGAGGAAGCTACATCTTTCAGGCTATTTCAGTAGGTTGTGCTTTGTGCAGTCAGTATATTGGGTTTACTAAGTTGACCGGGCCTCTGTCCTTAGCAGTTAAGGGTTCAGTGACACATGGTACAAAATCACTAGCATGTACTAAGTACTTACTAAAGGAGGTCTAGATAAATACTACTTTGATCAGGTGGAGAAAATGGAGTCTATGCTTAATTAATTTTATAAATGGTAGCATAATCCTTCCTGCAAGGAACTAAATATCAGTATGAATATTCAATTTATTTTATTTTTCTAAAGATTTAATTACTTTTATTTTACATGTATGAGCATTTCCCTGCATGTATGGAAGTGACGTGTGCTTGCAATGCCCATGTGTCCAGAGAGTGCTTTGGATGCCCTGGAACTGGAGTTATGGACAGTCGTTAGCTGCTATGTATGTGCTGGGAACCTGGGACCTCTATAAGAACTGTCAGTGCTTTTAATTGCTGTACCATCTTCCCAGCCCCATAGTTTATTTAATTCATAAGAATTATTTAAGAATTAAATAAACTATGCTATATTCTCAGTGAACATTCTTTGTATAGGTGGTTTTATAACAGCACATAAGCAATAACAGTACTTAATAGCACAGTTCTAATGTCAAAGGGTGAAATGTACACTCATTAATAAACTAAATAAAATATGCTTACTCAATGTTTTATTTCAATTAAGCAAGTTGAGCCACGTAAAGTGCAGCAAAATATCTAACACAATGAGTGTGGCTAAGATTAAGTTGCAATAAGGTTAATATATCAGAAGTGTTGTTTACATGCATGCATGTTTAATAAAATAGTGACTGACGAGAAAGTTGTGGAAACTGAAATAGACTTTATCAGCTGAAAAGTAAATTTTTAAATGGCTCAATTTTTAGAACCCTTGTCTTCCCTTAACAAGCTCTCATCTTTGAAAGACCAAGCCTCCTGTGGAATAGAACTGTTGCAATAAATAGTCATTTGAATCACTTAGATGAATTTGAGCTGAAAGAAAGTTGTATACTGAAGTTATGTCTGTGGAGGGAAGATAAATTCCACAAGTTCTCTCCTTTTTTACTTATATTTCCTATTTAAGTATTCACAGAGTCTTAATACAAAGAGGAGACTTAAAACCTGACAGTGAAATCCAAGATGTGATAGAATTTGCTGATTGATCTGCTATTTCATTTCCCTAAAAGGTGTTACTATTTTTTCTTTTATTTTCTAATAAGAACTCATGTTTGAGGTTCTTGTTTGAATGATAGCTAGTCTTTTTGTCAGCCCACCTGTATGCAGCTGAGGAGGCAGTTGATAGGGCTAACGTGGACCAGCCAGGAGAAAACCTATTATTTCATTATCATCATGTATCCCACAGGAATAAGCGGGAATGTCCCTGTGTTTTGAGAATGTCCCATGGGAATGAGGCTACGAATCCAGCTACTATAATAAAGCCACCACTCTCAAACTAGCAAGTTAGATTCATTAGAAGGAAGCTTAGCTCATCTATATCCTGGTTTTCTGAATTATAGTTTGTTGGTCAGATCACTAGGGAGAATACATCACTCTTTGTGAATATACGTGTTGAACAGATTCTATTCCACTTATAAGTGCAGTCCAGGAGACAGTCTCCTCAGGCTAATTTCAGCACTGCACAGAGTTGATAGCTATTTTTCAGCATTCCTACAGCAAATGTATTTTGTGTTAGATTTTTGAACAGGGAAAAGGAAGGAATTTAAAGTTAAGAAAAAGAACCAGAACCAGACATGCAGCGGGCAAGGAATGTACACTTTTTACTAAGTATACAGCCAGAGGGACAGAGGCACCCTTTCCTCACAAGGGGAAGTCCTCTGCCCCCTGGTGAGGGTCCTGAGACCCTTTTATTTCTCTTTGGGCTCACCTGGTATGTGTTCAATGCCAAGGTCTGGCCTAGTATGTTTTGTGTAAGTAAAGCCTTGGTTAAGACAACTTCCTTGGCCAGCAGGGTGGTACCTCAAAGCTGTCCAGGATTCTGAAAAACATCTGCCTGTGAGTGACTGATAAGCCTTAGTGAGACCACCAGGTTCAAGGCATTTAGTCATTTCAAGGGGTTTTATGAGCTTATGGCTTCCCATATGACTCCTCTGCTAATCACAGATCCTATAATTTTGTACCTTAGATTCAAAGTTTCCCATTTGAAACAGGTCTGACTCCACATTTTTATATGTTCTATATGTTCTTTAGGGCATCATTGACTCTGCATTTCCTCCTCAAAATCACTCCTGACTACTTAGTATGAAATAATCTCTCTCTCTCCTCTTCTCCTCTTTCGTCCACTCCATTCTGTAGATTCTGTGGGGCTCTTATAAGAACCCTTCTCCCTGACTCTGTAAGTTCGCATTTGGCTATGAATCTGCTGGACTCTCCCAGTGAGCTTGTCCATGCCAGTAAACAGAGTCAGAGAGTACACAGGAAGCGATTCCTCTCACCCCAGCTCCCCGGCTGTGTGTTTCTGGGCCCCTGAAGAATCTCCAATCACAAAGTAGAGACTTGCAATTTTTGACCCATAGAATTGTGAATTGGAAACTTTTGCTGAACATTATGATAAGAACTTCATCTCAGTCAAAGACTATGAAGAAAGGCAGAATTATCTTCCTGTCCTTTGTTGTCTCCGGTGTGAGACTAACAGCTGACAGTGAAAAACACAAGAAAACCATACCATAATGGTGACTCATAGCTAATTAAACACTCTAATTAAGTCATTTTGGGAAATTTTATAACATATTGGCTCTTTAAAATTAATATACTCATTAATATTCACTTTCATATTTCAAAAGCTGCATTCACATTTTCTTTGTTTTTAAAATTAACATACAAAATAACAGGCTTCTTTATGGCATTTTTACCCAGTTTTCTCTGATCTCTGCACACATATTTCTCCCCCTCATCCTCCTGCCCCCATAAGCACCCCCCAAAGGCTCACCCCCCCACTGCTTCCCTCTCCACTTTGATACTCCATGTGTTCCCTGTGTGATCCTTCCTAAAGCCCTCTCCTTGTCATGTTTCTAGGTTTCTGATAAATGCAAGTAAAGACAACCTACCAATCTTCACTTTATATGTAAATTTTAATAACAACTACATATTTTCTATTCTCAGTTTAAGAACAAGCCTCAAAATGTAGATCCACCTCAGTCAGAAAGTAATAGTTCTCACCCTGGGTTTGTGCCTGGAGGCTCCAGAGATGCCACATGTCCAAAATGGGCAGACCAGTCCCCACGGGCTGCAGTACTAGGAGTTACAGACTGCAGAGGCAGGAACCCCTGGTCTGAGGGACTACCAGCTGTCCTTCCCTGTGCAGAGTCCCTCCTTTGTCGTGCTGGCCTGCATCTGCTTGTATTCCCACCAACAAGGAACTCAGTGCCTGGCTCCCATTTTGACTCCATTACTTCCTTCTCATTAGACTTCCAAGTCTTCAAGGAGAAAGATGAATAGGTCATGAAAGACTCATTTAGTATAATATTTGATTCATAACTGCAATTATAAATAGTATTTAATGCTTTTATGAAGAGTTATCACACTCTCATAAAATTGCAGTCTTTCTTACATAGGTTCATTATTTCTGTTAGTAAATAGATAAATGTTAGGTGCATAATATTAGGTGATAGATGAGAGGCAGGGCCTGCTTCAGGTGTGAAGAAAAGACCAGCACATTGTCTTCCACTTGCCTTTAATATTTAACCTTTCCTGGTTGCTTTTTCTGTGCACTTATCTAAATATTTCAGAGTTATTCAGAATTATCTAAATATTTAAGTCTCAAGATCAGGCAAAACATTGTTCAGATGAAGAAATGAAGATAGGCAATAAATAAATAAATAATAATCAGAAAAGAAAACTAGCAGGTGTTAGAGTAACCTGTCTCCCAGCTCATAGCTCTTCAGCACCAGGCTGTGCACAAGGCTGTGATCCACTTCCATCTGATCCTGTGGAAAGTAGGTAAGGTAAGCCAAAGCATTAGAAAGCACAGTAGGGCATATTGGCATTTGTAAAGCTAACACGGAAGCAAGCTTCCTATCAAATGATGATGCCACAGGAAGCACGTGATCACCATTACACAAGTGATCCAGGTTAAGTTAAAATTGTAAGACATAACGAGGCCATGCAATCGTTTAGAACAGAGCACGACATAGGCTTAAGCAACATCTCTCTCAATTCTCTTTTTATAATCAAAAGTCAGTTAATGTCACGTCATCATAGTTGGCTGCAGCCTTCATCTTCACACAAACTAGAGACAATTGGGAAGAAAGAACGTCATTTGAGGCACTTCCTTCACCATTCTGGCCTGTGAGCTTGTCTCTGAGGCATTTTCTTGTTTGCTGATTAACGGAGAAGGGTAAAGCATCCCTAGGCAAGGGAACCTTGGCTGTGCAGTGAAGGGGACTGGATGTGAGCTTGGAATCAAGCCAGTCAGCAGGGTTCCCTGTGGTCCCTGCTTCATTCATGTCTCCAGTTGCCTGGTAGGGTTTCTGCCCTGGCATGCCTGGAGAAGGATGGGTTGTAACCTTTAAGATGAAATAAAGTCTTTCTTTTCCCACAGTTTATTCTGATCAATGTTTTTATCACAGCAACAGAAACCAAACTAATACATTTTGATTGATGAATAAGTGTTTCTTAGGGAAAAATATATGAAGGCAGGTCTATAAGCTTTGGGGTACCAGAAGCTCCTAATGGGAGCAATAAATTGAGTCTCATTGATAATCACCAAGGCCATGGGGAAACAGGTTCTTTCATATACTTTCAAGCTTTACATGTCTCTAGCATAGTCTGTAAGTACCAGATTCACCAGGCCACAGTAATGACTAAGACTTGGACTTTAAAGAGCACAGGTGAAGTAAGACTTGAGTTAACCTTGAAAAGGAAGAGAAAAATGGCCACAACATGCTTCTTACTTCCATGTAACACATTCAATTTGCTAAAGGTCAGTTATTCAGTAAAGTCACTGGTAACTGCTGTTGTTCAAGCACAATATACATGATGTTGTAAAGATGGATAAAACATTACTCGATCAACAAAGTAGTCTCACATCAGGATGACAAGGTGTAAAGGTGAGGTATGATACAGCAGGTTGAGGCTCAAATGCATCAGTGTGTCACCAGGCAGAGCATCTGCCAAAGCTCTGTTTTCAGATGATTGGGTTGACTTCAGTCTTCCTTAGCAGTGAGCTCCAGCAGTTCCTACCAAGCACAGGCCAGTGAGTGACAAGAGTTTGTGAGCTGAAACCCACTTGTCAACATCTATGTGGAAAAATAAGGAAGGAAGGGACCTCTCCCAATATCGTGAACTCGCCAAGTTTTAGAATAAGTGCTTGCTATTTGAGGCTTCTCTCCTGTAGTTGATCAATCAAGTACATAGCAAGGAAGAGATCCATGTGCCCATAAGAGCAGAGATTTAACTCCTTAATTAACAGAGTGAATACATTTTTGATGTATGGTGTATGTACATGTGAGACAGGAACTCCCTGGAGACCCAACTGGCCCAGAACTTGCCCTGTAGGCCAGGCTGACCTGGATATACCAGAAATCTGCATGTTCTTGCCTGATGAGTGCTGAAATTAAAGACATGCACCAACATGCCTGGCCTAGTAAGTGCACTTTTTAAAAAAATTTTTTTTGAGGGGGACTTTTCAAGACAGGGTCTCCCTGTAGCCCCAGCTGTCCTGGAACTCACTCTGTAGACCAGGCTGGCCTTGAACTCACAAAGATCAGCCTGCCTCTGCCTACTGAGTGCTAGGATTAAAGGTGTGTGCCACCACGCCCAGCCTAGTAAGTGCACTTTTAAGCAAAGCATTTACAGTGGATATATTGAAGCAATGGTGTGATTTGAGGCATTGCTCACCAAGTTATAGAGAGAAATTTTCATGTCCCATCATTCAAAAGCTGGTGTATCATTTGGTATGCTCCACACCCTTTTAATCCTCTCTGTGAACTTGGCATGCTTTGATTATCAGATCAACAAATTCCAATATAAATTACATGAGGATGGATGTAATTACCTCCAAGAAGTCTGGAAATGATCCTTAAAGTCTCCTGGCACTAAGGCAGAAACAGCCAAGACCCAGGCTTAGAGCACCTTGGCCTTGCTGTGCTCAGGTGTGCCAGGAGTTCCTGGGCTGCAGGTCCTGCTCAGAGCTGAAGCCCTTCTGCTTGGATCGCCTTCTTTTGTCTCCTTATAGACCACTGAGCATGCAATTTCATCCAGGTGAACCAATTGATACAATCAACTCTTTGGTAAGCTCAATATCAAGGAAAATTATGTGTACAGGATATTTTACCTAGAAATAGGAGACAATATTGACAGAACTATAGGGCATTAAAGGATTCAGAGTAGTTCCTGGCCTCTGACAAGAGTCCAAAGAGCTTGAAGCAGAGGAGTTAAGTCTAATCCCATGTGCAGAGAACACTCAGGTCTCCATGCCACATCATCTCAAACACACATTTGAAAGTGTTCCTTTTTCTCGGCCCTGTTAATGAAGGTATTTGGAGGTCACAGGTGTGGTTAACAAATGCCCCCAAACACACAGATTCACTGACTTTACTGAGAGGGCATGGCTGCAGTGGGCTGCATGATCCCAGCCTCCCTGCTGCCTGCAGTCCAGGATTTGTGGAGGACTCTTACGGAGTACATGTTGCTGTTACACCATTTGTCCTGTGCCAGGGATAGAACTTTTTAAAGCTGAAAGTGAATGATGCTTTTTAAATTACAATTTTCTAAAATGAAGATAGAGTAATTTTTAGATGCTCACCTCCATGACATCAATATTTCAAAGTTCCTCTATCCATGAAATAATTCATTTCCCTCACCTGCTCACTTGTAAATTAGTTCCACTAATACTCAGTGCTTATTTGCTTCTAGGGCAAACATTCATTGCCTGTGTAGTAGCAAAGTGACTCATCCCTTTGAAGTGCAGAGAAGTAATTAGATGTCTACATTTTTTTTTCTAATTCCAGAACTATTTTGCCCCCAGAAGTTGAGTAGATAAAAGTACAAAACTCTACAATATTAAATCAGTATTATGTACATTTCCCAAAGGAGAGAAAATCACAACTGAAAGGTATTTTCATATGTAAAGCATATTATTTTACAAAAGACCTTTTAAACTTATAAATGGGTCACAGGACCCATTACTAATAGATTTATGAAGCATACCCATGAGGTTCATGACTAAAATGGGACAAACAGTAATAATAAATAATATCAATAAGATCAGGTAATGAGTCCTTAATAAATCCTCAAGTCTAGGATTAGCAATTACAGACTAATTTGTATGATGAAAATGAAATATATATATATATATATATATATATATATATATATATATTAGTTTTATATAATATTATGGCCCAGTAATAGAAAAGTTGTGAAAACATGTGTATTAAAAGTTGTGTAGGTCCTGTATAGATATAGCATATGATACATATTACACAGAAAAATAAATATTTCATTATAAAACTAGCTAATATATTAAAAGAAAAACATTTTTTAAAGTCTCTAAATATCTTCAGTTATACCTTAATGTAAATATTGACATATAGATTTCTCACATTTTGTCCTTGGCATATTCAAAATACATGACTACGTCATTAGCAAATGTTTTAAAAATATCTCGATACTTATTTATTTATGTCTCTGTGTGTCTCCCTGCTTGAGTTTATGTGCACCACCTACTTTGGCTTCTGAAATTCAAAATACTCCAAATGGTGTGCCTCTCCTCCACAATAGAATGATGCGTCATAATTCACATAAACCTGACTCAAGGCATAGAAGAATGTTTTCTTGGATGGAATTTAAGGCTCATATTACACTGCACAGAGAGACTCCACTTTTTTCATATAGAGATCATTTTACTATAAAATTAAAAATATTTCTCCTTTTCCACTTATCTATGATTCTTATTAGAAATGTCTCAGTATAGTACCAGTAATTGTCTCATTATGCAACTGTGCTGCCCCAAATTCATTTACAGTTCATTATTTACCATTCATTTTAATATCAAAACTTTAGATATTGTGATCCGTGTTACAAATGAATTCAATAGTGGGGAATAAATTGAAGCTAGAAAGAAATAAATATCTTGTGGATATGTACATATTTTTATAAGTAGCTGGTTTAATTTGCAAGTAGTTTCTAGGGAACTAAATTAGTAAGATAAGGAAACATAGTTATTACCTTTGAGGATTTTCAAAGTTAAATTCTTGATATATTATCAACAGATGTTACTGTTACAACAATGCTTCAGGTGTTAGTGGATTATGAGAACAGCAGCTATGGGCTCCCACTGGCTCCTCTTGGGGGAATAATGAGAACTGCAGGGTTGGAAGCTAACTGGGAAGAGGGTGTTTGGAATTGCTTCAAGCGAGGTTCGAAGGGTGAAAGCCTGATTGGAACCCTGTCATAATCTTGAGGCCATAGTCTAGGATTGTTGGGATCCCCAAGTCAGAGTGTTAAGTTACTAAAAAAAAAAAATGTCCTTTGCATGTTCCCTCCAATGGAACTGCTTCTAATGGACACCCAAACTATTCACTTTATCAGTGTAGAGCAAAGAAATGCAAATGAAGGCAGAAAATTAGCAGAGTCACACTAAGCATGGTGGTTTTGTCTCTAAGCAAACAAGTTCTGGCTTCACAACTTCATGTAGAAGAAACAGGCACAGAAATAATTTACATAACTTTGCTGTGTTACTCAGCAGTTAAGAAAAGACGAAATTAAGAACTTTGCAGGTAAATGGATGGAACTAGAGAATGTTATTGTGAGTGAAGTAACACAAAGACAGAAAACCAGGGGATGTACGTTTTCCCTCATTTGTAGATTGTAGCACCAATCCCCTTATATGAGTATATAATCTGATAGAACACCAAGAGCCAAGAAATGGTAAAGGATACATGGAGTTAAAGGAAAAGAAAAATACTGAAAGAGGGACAGTGTAAGGAACAGATATCGCTAGGTGTGAGGTCAGGAGGGTAGAGTTGTTA
>VZQC01006590.1:770700-800078 GCA_009823505.1 Rhizomys pruinosus
GGGAATCCGACACCCTCTTCTGACCTCCTCGGCACTGCACGACATGGGTGCACAAACTTGCATGCAGACAGTACATTGATACACATACAGAAATAAATAAATGCCGGGCGTGGTGGCGCATGCCTTTGGTCCTAGCACTTGGGAGGCAGAGGCACACGGATCTCTGTGAGTTCGAGGCCAGCCTGGTCTACAGAGTGAGTTCCAGGACAGCCAGAGCTACAGGGAGACCCTGTCTCAAAAAGACCAAAAAAAATGTGGGGGAGGTCAGGAAAGGGGGAGGGTGGGGATGATGGGAGTTCTGGGGCTGGGAAGGGAGGATGGGGATTGTAGGGGAAGAAGAACTAATAGAGATGATTGGAGATTGTGATTCCCCAAAGACTCCATGAAAAATCACATGCACTGTCTGAACATTAGTGGATGGGTTGTGCAACCTGGTGGCTTCCTTTGAAGGGTTGGTGAGAGCCATCCAAGTGTTTCTCAAAACAAAGCAAGCTGTCTTCAAAGCTCTTTACTATCTACCAGAAATACAGGATGAGGCCCTACTCTTCAGAGTGGAACATGCTTCAGGGGTGGGACTTAGATTTGTGGAACAGGAACTGACCTGCAACTTTTCTATCTGAAGTTAAGCACTCATGAGAGTCACTATATACTCAGCCAAACACATAGTGCTGGAGAAGACATCGAGCCTAGAGAAAAAGATTATCGGGGTCATATCTCTACACAAATGAAATTTCCTATCATATACTAACTATGGAACCTTATATATACAGACAAGCATATCATATGACACTCATCAAAAAAATTACTCTTTGCAAAAGTTGGAGGCCACTGCAGAATCCAACAACTAGTAAGACACAGAACGTATACATCTGAAAAACTCCCATTCCTAGGAGACACATCTACATTTGAACCTCTACACACAGAATGAGGGGCAGAGAGAAAGTGAGCACACCCCTCAATTCTCACCAGTAATGCTTCTGTACAAAATAGGGAGTGAAGCAAATAGAAGACCACAGCTAGTCAACTTCCAAAGAATGGGAGCTCCCAGAGTATATATCCCTGGATGGGGCCCTATATTGACCCTCACCTCAGGGATCACTGAAGAAGAGGGGGTGAAAGATTGTAAGAGCTAGTGCTGGTGCATGAACACAGAGAAGCAGTGACTTAAATTGATTGTAAGCTTTTACAAGTAAACCTGTGGCAATGTAAGCATCAGACACAGGACCCTTGCAAAATGGGACAAGGTCTCAAAGCAGAGCAAGGGGAATGCGTGAGGGACTGACCTTAGACTGAGAACTATAAGGGAATTTATACTATTGAGTGAGGAAGAATATGCCTTACCTAGGATTCTTAGATATGCTGACTAGACTCCAGCTGATCAATTTGCACAGAAGGACGTCTGGGTTTGGGAGCTTGACTGGATAGGGCTTAGCTTAGATGTTGTAATGCATGAGTTCTGATGGGTTTTGGGGCATGGGAAGGGACTTCATATGTTCGTATGAGATGTACAGATGCTCAAAATAAATAAATGAATAAATAAATAAACAAAACAAAAAATCAATAATCAAAACATTGTTTGATGGTGCTGTGTAGTTCTGGAGGAAAATCACAAAACTTAGGTTACAGAAATTGGGGAATTAAGGCATTGTCATTTTTGGATTAGCCTTTTAAATTGCAGTAAATAATACCATATTTTATATCTTCCTTTGAAGATCCAACTTTCCGTGTCTTCTTTAAAACATTTTAAAATGTTTTCGTATCTAAACTTTCTCCTAGTGTATTCAGTTGTCAGATCTTCTACTTTGTAAGCATTTTTTGAGGCTTCTTCCCTAATTTCCAGGGAAAAAATTTAAATTTATTAAGGTAGGCTTCTTCGATTTGTGTTGTGGGATAATCATGTACCCTGTATTACTGACTATTCTGTTGCTGTGTTAAAACACTTGGGAAGGAAAGTGCATATTTCAGTGTACACTTCCAAGCCTCCATCCATCACCAAAGGAAGTCAGAATAGGAACTCAGGGCAGAAATGTGGAGGCAGGACCTCAGGCAGAGACCATGGAGGAAGCTGCTTACAGGCTCACTCAGTTATCTGCCCATAGTGGGCTGGCCTGCATCAATTCCCAACTAAGAAAATGCCTCTAAGAAATGGCTACGGGACAGTATGATGGAGGAAATTCCTTGTCTGAGGCTTCCCAGGTGATTTTAGTTGATGTCCACTTCACAAAAACTAGATAATACTATGGATATTAAGAAAGAAAATATTACTAACCTGGACCATTTACAGAGGAGATTTCTAGTCTTAAAAATTAATTTTTTTTCATTAAGCACCATCAGCGGGAAGGAAGCATAGAATATTTTAGTCTGCTTAATAAATTAATCAGATGTTCTTAGATTTGTTTTTCCTGAAATTTCCTTTTTCTTCCTAGTCTTTATTTTTATCTTAGAAAAAGTGTGTGCATGCCATTGAAATCAGGTACTCCGATGTCTTAAACAGGAGATATGGCTTTTCTGAAAGCACTGAATGATCATGTTCTCTGTATGTGGATCCATTCTACTGATGTCCTAAAAGCTGATGGATTCTAAACATTATACATTTAAGAATAGCAGGCCGACAATTACCTAGTTGTAAGTATTTCTTGTGTAGGGCCCCCTGAGCTTTTGTCCAAAGCAGTTGGGCATAATGCATATTGGAAACAACAACAACAACAACAACAACAACAACAACAACAGAAAGGATTGCATCAAAGAACTGACTGAAACAGTGAACTTCTGCTCAAAACAGTCAACTTCCTCATGGAGAATATTGAGAAAGACTGAGAAAGAGATGAAAAGCATGTTTTGCAGAATGCATGAGCTCTGGCGGAGTGGGGAATGCGTGGGAACACGGGTCTAGATTTGTTAAAAAAAAAAAAAAAAGAATAGCAGGCCGAACTACCCTAGGTTGGGAACAGCTTATGTCTACGTATTCCATTTATCATTCTAAAACATCGTTATTTATTTATTTATTTATTTGCATATGCTATTTCTATTAGCACAGATACATTAATAAATGTGTTTTCTCTATATAGCTGTCTACATAAATAAAATACATTATAATTTCTCAAAATAGCATGCCAAACTACCCTAGGTTGGGAATAGTTTCTGTCTATATATTCCATTTATCTTTCTAAAACATCAAGTTATTTATTTATTTGCATGCATATGCGATTTCTATTAGCACAGATACATTAATAAATGTATTTTCTATATATAACTGTCTACATATATAAAATATATTACAATTTCTCAACATTCTGAATCTATAGAGTTAGGTAACACAGGAAATGTATACAAGATCTCTGAAAAGAACTATGGACTGACATGATACTCTTAACCTGGTGCATAATTTCATATAATTTTCACCAGGCCATTATACTTTTATGTGTAGCAAATTTAAGATATTGGTCCGTTCTGAAATAATATATAACATATCCAAATAAAACTTTGGTAATTTATCCAGAGGTATTTGGTAATTTAAAATCCAGGGCTATTTTCTGAGCTCACCTAAGTGTAATGTCTTTTACATCAATACAAAAATTATTGAAAGCGAATTCATATGAGTATATACATTATGTAGGTATATTATATATATTACTGATAATTATATTTTTATTTTTCTTATGTAAAATGAACAAATTTTGTTATAGGAAAGAGGGAATCTGAGCCTAAAAAGACAGTCTGCAGGGAACAGCTGCAGAAATCTAGTTATGAAGATCCTGTTAGCCATCACATGCTTCACTTAGCAGCCTAAGTAAGTGCACAGTGTTTAGACACAGTCCCATTGATAACCTTTACTTGTTCAAAACTGTATTATATAATGAATTAAGTGACATACAATATATTTGGAAGAACAAGAAGGAAATACATTAATATAAACCAAAGAAAATAAACCTATAGTTTATTTTCAGACTCTGTAATTTTGGTATATTTGTGGAATGTATATATGCATATTTTGGAGCAATATAAAATTAAAGGGAACAAAAAAAGAGACTTGTTTAAAGAACTGACTAAAACAGTAAACTTTTGCATCTAAAAAGTAAAAAAAGACTGAGAGAAAGATGCAAGACAGGACTTAACATGTATGGCAGAATGCATGAGTTCTGGTGGGGGGGGGCATGGATAGGGGAATGGGTCTAAATTTGATTATGAAATGGTGTTTGAAATGCAGAAAATTTCAATAAAAGATAAGAATATGAAAAAAGAAAGTAAAGCTGGATAAACACGACTGTCTCCTAGTGAAGGGAGGAAAGAAACGTGCTGTTCTTCCTGGGCACATCCCATCAAGCATCATGAGACAGGACTGTCTCCTAGTGAAGGGAGGAAAGAAACGTGCTGTTCTCCCTGGGTGCAACCCATCACGCATCATGAGACACGACTGTCTCCTAGTGGAGGGAGGAAAGAAACGTACTGTTCTCCCTGGGTGCATCCCATCATGCGTCATGAGGCACGAGTGTCTCCTAGTGAAGGGAGGAAAGAAACATGCTGGGTGCATCCCATCAGGCATCATGCTGTTCTCCCTGGTGCACCCCATCATGCATCACACTGGTTTTCTTTTCTTTTCTACCATCTCTCCCTTTGTTTTTATTTCTTTCTTAAGGAAAATAAGTACTCATAACTTTAAATTGTTTCAAACATTAAAAAGAAAACTCAGGATAGCACCAAGCAAAACTGCAGTTAAGTATAAAATAATGAAATGATTTAAATTGAAAGTATGAAGTTCTACATAAAATGCATCCAAAACAATGAGTTTTGAACAGTGTCTTCAATGCTGGAGCCCTTTGGGCCCATTTCATGCTGGGCCATCATGTTCTGACCCATCATCCAGAAGTACTTGTCATTCCCAAAGCTGGCAATATGACAAGTCCATTTTCCATATCTCTCATAGTCTAAAAAATTCCAGTGTGTGCAAGTGTACAGCCACACCTCACGATCTTTTTTGAGGTCGTGGGCTAGAGGCAGTGGAAGCACCATGTAGAAAGAAAGGATCACCTCCTGGCACCCAAGAATCAGAAACTGGGGTGCGGGGTGCAAGCCAGGAGCCTCAAGGGCACAACCCTGTGACCTGCTTCTTAGAACTAGTCTCACCTCCTACTTCTCAGAATATCCTAATAATACCATCCAATTGGAAGTCCAGCAATGAGTTAATCCACTGATGAGGTCAGAACCCTCCTGATCTAACCAATCATTAGTAAGACCAGGAGTTGGAGAGCGTGTTGTCAACACCTGACTCTCTGAAGACATTTGATATTTACTCCATAATAGACACACATGTGGAAGTATCTGGAACATGTATTGGACACCCAAACTGGTAGCAACCTCTCAGAAGAGAGTCCGGAATAGCATGGATGAGAGCCAGTGTAAACATTTGCTTTCTGAGGGTGTGATCTCACATACAGACCATTCTCCAGTGTGCGTGTGTGTGTGTGTGTGTGTGTGTGTGTGTGTGGTGTGTGTGTGTGCCTGCCCATGAATAGATAATGCAGGGTTCCCCCCATCTCCCTCTCCTCTTAGGCTCCACCAGTTGAGATATATGTGGAAGGCTGACAAGAAAGCAGAATGGAAAAGGCAAATCTTTGTGTCTTCTCTTTAATGCTCCCAGTGTCTAAGAGGTGAAGTGCTTTATGATTTCAGGGCTGTCTGTGAGCTATTACTTTTGGCTTACACCTGGAGGCCCATCATCCCTGAGGCTCTTGAGAATGCCTTCAGCAACTTTCTGCTACCTTTAACCAGGGCTATGATGCCCATTCTTTTCCTGAAGTTTCAGCTTGTCTCTCAACATCTTTGAAATTGTATTTTGTATTAAATTCTTTCTACTGGGGCTGGAGAGATGGCTCAGCCGTTAAGAGCACTGACTGCTCTTACAGAGGAACAGGATTCAATTCCCAGCACCCACATGGTGGCTACGAACTGTCTTTAACTCCAGTTCCAGGGCAATCCGACGCCATCTTCTGACCTCCGTGGCATTGCACGACACGGGTGCACCAACCTACATGAAGACAATACACACAAAGAATCAATTTTTTTTAATTTACTATTTAAAAAAAATTTTTTTTAAATCTTTCTATTCACCTAGAGTATTTACTATTCTTTTGACAGGGTCTCCTTAGTTCCAGCTTGCCTGGAAGTCACTATGTGGATAAGGCAGGCCTCAATCTCACAGAGATCTTCCTGCCTCTGCCTCTGCTTCTGGAGGCCTGGGATTAAAGGTGTGCACCACCGTATTCAGAACAGAATTTGTACTATTTTGGGAAAAGGAAAGTTATATATTTTTCTGCATAGTATAAATTTTTACACACAGTGGAGGTAAATAAATAATGAAGTGAATAATATAAGCTTCAAAACTAAACTTTTAGATTTTAAAGTTTTTACTTATTTCTTTTTTTGTATGTATTAGAGTTTTCTGAATATATGTATGCATACCATGTATGTGCGATGCCTACAGAGGCCAGAAGAGGATGTCAAACTCAAGTTACAGATGTTTGTAAGCTGCTATGTGGGTGCTTGGAACCAAGCCTGGATCCTCTGCACGTGCAACCAATGCTCTTAAAAAATGAGCTACCTCTCCAAGCTCTAATTTTCAGATATTTATTCAGTGAAATGAAATTCATTTATAAGCTAAAGATTTATACAAATCTACAGAAGAGTCCTTTATCAATGATGGGTTGCTAAGGTAATGTTGAGCCACAAATCAAGGGTTGTGGTAGGCTGAGCCTTGTGGGTTGCTCAGAATGTACCTCTCTACTTTCATAAGATTGAACAGAGAAGCAGTTAAAAATGTGTGACATTGCCAGGCATGGTGCCTTTAATCATAGTACTCCTTGAGGGAGAGGCAGGTGGATCTCTGTGAGTTCAAGGCCAGCCTGGTCTACAGAGAGAGTTCCAGGCCAGCTGGGGCTACAAGGAGACCCTGTGTCAAACACACACACACACACACACACACACACACACACACACACACACGCATGCAAAGTGTGACGTCTATTTTGTCAAAACAATGGAGTTGTATAGTGTGGGAGGTTTGAATCCAGACCAACTGATTGATACAAAGCAAAGTCTGCATTCTCTCATTTTCTCACCTTTAAAGGTAAAGAGTGCAAATCACACTCTTTACCTTTAAAGAACTTTCACTCTCACACCAGGCAGACACTTCATGCTTGCCATCAGCATAAGAAGGGAGAATCTGCCAGGTGAATTCACCCTCAGTTGAATTTCCCAGGAGACTAAACAGACAGATGCCTATTAAATGCAGATATTCTTTTTCAAATGCTTACAAGCTGTCATTATGAACACAATAGCAAGGGAGGCTGAAAGCAGCATTTTTAATATTGAGGACTAGAAACTGTCAATTTTGTCAAATACAAATAAAATAGCATTTCCTGATTCTGACCCCATGTGATGTTTCCTATCTACTTTGAAAAATATTGGAAATTTGAGTTAGGGATGGAGCTCAGTTTGTAGCATGCTTACCCAGCATGTGTGAGACCCTGGGCTCAGTCAGGTTACTAGTAGGAAGTCTTTAAACAGTGCTGACTGCATTTCTGTGGCTTTGGGCATCACCATGCTTGTCCACCCATCTGGATCTACACAGGCTTCCTTCCCATCTCTTTCTTCTATGCCCTTGACTTTCACTGTGGCTTTAGCACCTGTTCTTCAAGACAAGCCATTGTGGTTCTGAATCTCTGGCTTGCTGAGGTTTACATTCTTAGACCCCCCCCCCCGGGCTTTGCTCACTGTCTCGTTTCTTCTCTATTGATATATAAATCAGGTTAGATCCTTTCATGATTTTCTAAGCAAATTAAAACTAACTACATCAAAATTTCCATCAAATCTACCTGTGTTATTTCTTTTTCACTGACAATCACATTGGGGATTTTTCTCATTTGGTATTTTTTTTCTGTTCTGTTGCAATAAGAATTTAATTATAAAGAAAGACAGGAATTGGTATTTAGTTTCACTATGTCCAATTTCTACCCATCCCACTAACATGAGGAAGAAAATTCATTCATTGATAGATAACAAAGATAATTCATAATATAATTGCATCCTATTTTAAGAGATTCTACCTGACATAATTAAAATGTAATTATTTGTTTTTACCCATTGGCTGACATGCTCATAGTTCTACTGATATTTATTTTAATTTTATGTGTTGGCCAATAGAGTACATTTCAATATGAAATTTTCTCCACACTATTAAGGTACAGCATGAATTTGTCCAGCTTATATATTTTGCAAATCATATGAAAAAACAGGGTGACACTAGCAAATGATTGATGCTAGTTTATTGGTATTATAAATTTATATGGATGCTTCTCATATTTTCTCATTGAACCTCTGTAAAAATTTGGTCATAATGTTTTCTATCAAATATGTTCTTACTATGTAGACTTTAACTTCTTGAATATATGTTTTCTTTTAAATAAAGTAAAACGTGAAGGCATAAATGTTATTGTTCACCAAACTACAGATATTAACATGAGAATTATATTTTATATCATTTAATTTTTTGTTTCATCTTGTAAAAGGCAGCTGGTTCTTAGTTATCTTTTTATTGAGTGGATTATGATGCTTTGATGAGTGCTAATAATTCTCTGTTCTTATTATTCTAATAGCTTCTCCATTTCCTGTAATTCTGACGAAGCTATTGGTCATCAAAGGTAAAGAGAAAAGATATTGCCTTCATCATTTCTGTGCAACAGAAAGAGATATACTTATTTTTATGAATTAGTTTTTACTCATTTTAATTACTAGGAAGAGTCACTGAAGCCACTCCTATTCTTTCAAGACCATGTCCTTCTAAATCCTTTGTCTTTTCAAATTCACCTGAATTTGTCTCCTTTCTGTTGTTAACAAAATATGACCACATGATTGGTCAGTTATAAAGAAAATAGGTTTATTTTGGCTTCTGGTTCTGGACCAAGGTTGTGGGCTTGACATGTTCACAGGTTCTTGTCAGAATTAGAGCCTGTGCAGGTTACTTCTTCCCACTCCCTGGTGTTTCCAACCACTCCTGGTTCTCCCTGCTTAGAATGACATCACTCTACTCTGCCCCACCTCCACACAGATTTCTTATTTAAGGCTCACCCTAATCTAACAGGACTCCATTTTAAGAAATTATATTTGAAACTTCCTCATCTTCAAATGAGAATATGATCTCAGACTCTGGGCAAACATGATGTTGAATGGCCCAAGTCAACCCAGCATATATCTAACTCTGTTGCCCAAAATTACCATGAGAAAATGCACACAAAAACCACCATGAAAAATAGTGTACTCAAAAAAACACCATGAGAAATATTGTAAACAAAACTTGAAACAAATTCTTTCAGTGTGTGGAGCAGAATGGACTAGTGAGGGAACAGGCAGGTTATTATATCCTGATAACTATGAAGCCAGAACTATATGGAGCCCAAGAAGAGGATGTGGAGAAAGTGATAGGTGACAACTCAGGAGCTATGAATATTACTTTTATCAATTGGAGCTGGTAAATTTTAAAACTAAAGTGATGTATCCAGGGGTACTGTTTCAGCAGGAAGTAATTTCTAGATATTCGACATATACTCCATCACACTCAACCACACTGGTAACATTCTTCATATATATATATAATATAGATACTTTATATGGAAGCGCCCCGCGTCACTGTTAAGAATATAATGGTAAGGTTTTCCTTATATTTCTCTGTAAAAACACTTCTACATAAATTAATGTATTATAGATATCTGTACTTATCAGAAGCCTACTTAGCAGTTTCTTCACTTGGTGGGCATGAGGCAAGGAGGCAAGGTGAGCCACAGCTGGTGTGAAAGTCAGTTGCCTGATTACGGTGAGTCACCCACTGCTGCCAGCTCACTGCCTCTTCTCCCCAGGACCAGCATCCAGGCCAGATCTTAATGTGCTTAGCTACACTAGTACCTGGGTGTCTGCTCTCTGGAGATGGCTTAGATGCCTAATTTGGTACCCTTAGGGTTAACAATGCTGCTTTATCTTCTGTTGATTAGCATGGATGCCCTGTGGACATCCATGGGGTCTTCTTCTTCTTCTTCTTCTTCTTCTTCTTCTTCTTCTTCTTCTTCTTCTTCTTCTTCTTCTTCTTCTTCTTCTTTTTCTTCTTCTTCTTCTTCTTCTTCTTCTTCTTCTTCTTCTTCTTCTTCTTCTTCTTCTTCTTCCTCTTCTTTTCTTTGTTTTTCTAGGCAGTAGGTCTCATTTTTCTAGTCATGACAAATGTTCAGGAAAGAAATTCATTTTCCTGTCATCAGTCATAGGTTAAATGTCCGATTATTCTTACTGTGCAGTTCTTACTCAAGCTTCGTATAAGGAAGTATGCTGGGGGAATTGAATGTTTCTACTGAAACAGAACCTTTGATGCAGTGTTTATTCCCACCTGCTGTGGACCTGATGTTGTAGGACTTGTGAGCACAAGATTAGTAGATTTATATATTATTTTCATATTATGCTCAACCCTTACAGCTTTGGTCCCTGAAGCCTTATGAATTTTCAATGTATCATTTTAATATACAGACTACTACCTATTAAAATGTAACAAAGAAAAGTTGGCTTTTGTTTGCTGAGTTAGTAAGTCAAAGCAATAAAAGGGTCTCAAGGGTTTTCTTGTACCAGTTAAAATGCTTTTATAGCAGTTTCATCTAATACTTTGTGCATTTTTCTAAACTAATCCTCACCCAAATCATGTCTTACTAAATCTTTCTTCAATATCTTACTAAATAAAACTGCAAGACTTTTTCTAGGAAAAAGAGCTGATCTTCTCATATACATGTTTCATCTCCTCTGTATCCAAAAGGAATGTTGAGAGACTCTTGATTTCTGTATATAGTGACTTCGTCCCAGGATGAAGCTACCCTGCTTCTGGACTCAAATGCATGTCAAACACCCCTGTGCTAATGGCTTGTTCCTCAGGGTGGTCATGTTGGGAGTCAGGCCCAGCAAGGTTTTAGGCCATGGACAGGGTGATGCTGAAGAGGACAGTCCTCTCTGTGCATGCTGGACACTGTAACATCTGTTCATGCTCATATGTGAGAACACGGTCCTCTGTTTTGAAGTCTGTGGAACCTTCAGGAGGTGGGTGCTGACTGTTGGGAGTGGGTCACTAGCAGCAGACCTTTCAAAGATCTAGGCTCACCACTGTTCCAGTCCCTTTTTTCTCCCTGGTCATCACTATGTGAACCCCTGTGGCATGTACTCTCACCAGCAGGGCCTGACATGCTCTGAAAGACTGAACATCATACTCATAAGCTTTCTCTTTGAAGCTGTTCCTGTCATCCACTTTGCTCCCAGTATTGTGAATGTAAAGCACAGACTTCCCTTTTTTCTTTGCTCTCTGACTCAGCAGGTAGACAATGTCAAAACAGCAGGAGTTTCTGTGATTGGTGCCTTTCACAGGCTTCAACCTGCAAAGAAACAAAAATCATGGACAGAAACCTTTAAAACTGTGAGCCAGATGTCTTTCACATTAATTCCCTTGGGCATTTTGTTATAGTAACAGAAAGCTGACTATCATAGTAATCTACACATCATGTCAGAAATGCAAATACTAACTAGAACTTCTTCAGAATGCATATATATATATATATATATGTAAATATATATAGAATATATATATAGAATATATATATAGAATATATATATAGAATTCATATATATATATATATATATATATATATATGCTGTGTTGGTAGAGCAAAGTGCTGCTTGTATCTTTAGGGATCAAACAGAACTTCTCTTCTGTGCCTCCTTTGGATCTGTGTCTGTTTTCACAAAGACTGCTCATAGCTGATGACTGAGTAGAGTGAATAGACTACATGAATCAAGATGGAGAAGGAGTTCAGCAAGAATCATCTACACTTTATTGGTGCTGTCAAAGCTTTCTTGGAGCTGTGACCTGGTCTGAGACACTGTCATAGTCTACAACCCTTCTTTCCTTTCTCACTGACTGGAATCACCCTCAGGTCTTCACCTTCATTCCTCCAGGATGTTTCCTGTGGAATTCTCATGTGTGGCCCTACCTACCACCAGCTTGCTTATGAGAGGACCGTGACCAAGTTCTGGCATTCTCCATTGTAACTGTACTTCTCAACACACATGAGTCACTGCTGTACTGCTGGAAGCTTACACGAAGTTTCTGTCTAGTGAATAGTTAGGTGGTATTACTTATACTTCTGGAGAAGATAAAGTTAGAAAACTAAGATGGGCTGGGCTGGAGAGATGGCCTAGTGGTTAAGAGCGCCGACCGCTCTTGCAGAGGACCCGGGTTCGATCCCCAGCACCCACATGGCGGCCGAGAGCCGTCTGAAACTCCAGTTCCAGGAGAACTCCAGTTCCAGGGGAATCCGAGACCCTCTTCTGACCTCCGCGGCATTGCACGACACGGGTGCACAAACCTGCATGCAGACAGTACATTGATACACATACCGAAATAAATAAAAATAATAAAAAAAAAAGAAAACTAAGATGGGAAAAGTATTTGTTAAGAATGAATAAGTTCTCAGAATAAAGAAAAGAAACCCAAATATTGTCTGAGATTTTCATCTGGTAAACATTAAACTGCCCTTCATAAAGTCCTGTAAAAATGCATTGCATTATATCTGTTGAAGGTATGACAAAGTTATTAAATTATATATTATACTAAATTATGCTATTATCCTGATAGAAGTTACTAAATTCACAGTAAGGAAAGTGAGAACCATGTTTACACCATGTGTTAAATTAGGAAATGTTCTTTTGACAAGGTGATCATAGATTCCACTTGGACACTCTGATTTATTCTTTTTACACTATATATTGCAAAGAATGAAGGATAATTAAAGAGAATTAGTGAAAATGTTCAAAGGATCTTACCTTTTGTTTTTAAAATGAGCATGTGAGGGAGGGCAGGAACTCTACAGCATTGTATCATCTTCAAAGATATTACTTCTTGGGCTGGAGCGATGGCTCAGTGGTTAAGAGTACTGACTGCTCTTCCAGAGGACCTGAGTTCGATTCCCAGCACCCACATGGCGGCTAAGAACTGCCTTTAAGCCAGGCGTGGTGGTGCATGCCTTTAATCCTAGCACTTGGGAGGCAAGAGGCAGGGGGATCTCTGTGAGTTCCAGGCCATCTGGGGCTATAGCGAGACCCTGTCTCAAAAAGACAAAAAACAAAAACCAAACCAAACAAAAGAAAACAAAGATATTAGTTCTTAAGGAATAAATAATTTTTAGCAAAATTTACATTATTTTTTAAATTAGATCTATTTCTCAATTATGTCTTTCAAGTCAACTTTCTCTTAATGTAATAAAAATGACATTCAGTCCTCCACAGTCAAGGGTGGCTTGGTAC
Organism: Rhizomys pruinosus; assembly: GCA_009823505.1. Classification (NCBI taxonomy): domain Eukaryota; kingdom Metazoa; phylum Chordata; class Mammalia; order Rodentia; family Spalacidae; genus Rhizomys; species Rhizomys pruinosus. The sequence continues at coordinate 784,075 of VZQC01006590.1, forward strand.
ACAGGGTACCAGGAAATGTTTTACATCCCATGTTCATGAGAAACTCTGCTTTGCAGGCATTTTCCAGTTTCAAATTTATTCTATTACCTTTGCAGACTATTATAATTTTTGTTTTACAAGTTAATATTATAGGATTTATTTTTAAAAAGGAAAATTCTTTATATAAAATGTCAATGGATAACTAATTTTAAAATGAATGCTGTTAAAATAAATTAGGTATTTCATATTAAACATGTGATAAAATATGAGTTTAATTTTTTTGTTCCTTAACTAAAATTTGGTAAATTCCATCCTCTATATCAATTCCTCAATCCTGAGATCATACAAAATTAACTTTAATATGCACTGCGTAATTGCAAGATAAGATTTGCTGAGAAATAAGCAAAATAAAGAATATATTTTTGTCCTAGGAGATATTGGCTAGGGGATTCAAACCCGCTTCCCCCAAATTATAAAGGCCTTTTGCCTATAAGTGGGATATATGCAAGGAGAAAGGCAGTAAGTCCCTGTTGTCGAAGACCTGGTGTGAGCATGAAAAATGTTATGAGACGTCACTTGCTAGCATACAACTGGCCTCTGAAAAGGCTAGAGAGCATTACCAAAGGCCACTAAAGCAATACAGCAAAATATTGGTCTCCCTGAGACAAGCAAGACTCCTCCGTCAATATCAGCTACACCTCAACAGCCTGGAGATACTGTGCAACAGTGGCAGCCAAGTGTCTATATATATCCCAAATCTATTTGGCTATTAGCTCTCTCCTTGGAGGAATAACTCGCAGCTGATGCCACAAGCTTGTGTCCTCGGGTGGTTGGGCGATGTTGTGAGCCACAGTAAGAACTCGTCACCCTTTATAGAGAAACCACAGTTTGCGGATTAGCATACCATCCAAGCATCTGTGTCTATGCTCACAGCTTAGTTTGACATAATAAGTGGTACTGCTTAAATGCCTGTACATCCAATAACCTGTGCTTTGTTAATATGACTAAAAAGGGTATCACTGGGAAAGCTGTCAATCCATGAAAGGAAACAACCTGAACAGACTGGAGTCCAAAATGACAACTCCAAAGAAACTAGACTGTTTTCTTCTCACCCCTTGTGCCCCTTTCCCAAAGCCCAGGGAACAAACTGCGGAAGAGGAGGCGTGGTAGATTGTAAGGGCTGCGGAGAGATAGGGGTGAATCATGAGACTACAGGAATATAGTCTGGACTCCTGATTGATCAACATGTCTGTGCATACAAGCTTCTCCAACTGGTCTATGGGAACCTTGCGTTGTTCAAAATTTGGACATAGATACTTGCAAAATGCACCAATTACCTGATTGTATGACATAATGAGTGACGTCAATGCTATCTGCAAACAACTGTGTCATTGTATTGTAGAATCCCTTAAAAAATTAATTAATTAATTAATTTAAAAAAAGGAATATATTTTTGTTTATCTAGAAGTCTCACCCCTTACTGAACATGGTGCTGATGTTCATGTAATGCATTCTCATCTCTAAGCCATTTCTGCAGGATATTTCTAAAATAATTTTAAAAAATCAGTTAAGTGAAAAATAAAATTTAAAATTCACACACATGCCTATAATAAAATATATTACTTTGGAACATATAAACAAAGATATGTTTAAATGCCAGTAAATGTATGTGCTTTGAGCTAGGTTAGATTGATTTTTTTTTATGTTATCATTAAGCAATCTGCAGACATAGCTCTGTTCCCTGTGGAAATAAAGTCTTCGTGATGTAACAGGAACGGGAGCGTTTTTGGATTGGTATTATTTTCTCTAACATTTTATAACTGTCGCTATGATATTTGCTTGACAAATGCTTAAATAACTGCTTTTTATTGAATTTGTGAAAAGCATTTTGGAGAGTTTTCACATGAGAAAAAGAAACCCACTTTTCATAATTTTTCTTTATTGTGACTTATTTTTAAGTTATAACTTCCATCAATACACAGAGCTTCACTGTAGAGATAGGCATGTTTTTACATATGTTTACAGTTTTGGAGGCATTACTCTGATAAAAAAATAATGGAACATTCCTCCATTCCTGCATCTCCCAAGTGTGTCTCATCATCTATTTAATAACCTCCTCCCCCAAACAGAACTCCTTTTTTCATTTCTAGCACAAACTTTAATGTTCATAGTTTTCTATTGCATGGAAATAAAATCAGATAATCTATATTATTTTATGCCTAGCTTTCCCTTGTAAGTATAAATCACAGATAATTTATTTTTTCATAGTTTTCTTAATATTTATTATGTAATTTTAATTACAATGGTCACTACTAAAAGTTGTCCTCTCGTTAAATGTAAATATCTTTGAGAAAGATATAGATTATTTGCATAATACTACTTGGAACTTTTGAGTTGTTCAAAATTATGTGAGATTTTAATCATAGTTAACACTGCATTCATGAGAGTTGAAGATATGTCTTGTGAAAGAATTAATCTCACGTATGATATTAGTGTGGCTTGCACTGAAGCTGGGAATGAGCTGCAGGCACTTTGTAGTTCATCATTCCCAAAGTTTGTAGATCCAGAGCATTCAGTGGAAACCAGTATCTTTGCAGATAGAAGTTAAGGAAAATCTCAGTGAGGTTATGGCCAATCATAACTTTATGGTATTCGTTGGTATTCTGCAGAGAACACAGAGACTCAGACATCAGTAGAGAATTAGGTGATGTAGATAGAGGCCTGACGTTTCTACCCTTTTTTTTTTCCTTCGGTTGTGTTCACCTGAGGCCTACCATGTTCCAAAAATATTGTGTGAAATTGCAGAAATAAACAGCATAAGTATACATTTATTGTCTTGGGTCACCCAAGAGCAATGTGACAAAATTCCTCCCTGTCTTCCTCTCTTCTGCCTGTGTATACATTATGCTATGCGCTGAGTATTCTTGCTGGCATGCTGCCTTCCCCCACCTAATCCTTAGCCACAACCTCCTTCCCAGGCCCAGGCATCACATTCCAGTCTTCCTTGTGGAGCTCCCTAAGACCAGCGATGTTCAGGCGTGGTAAAGTTTCTGTTCAGTAGTAGTGTTAGTTTCTTAATGGGTGTCTAGATACCTTTCTGTTACTGTGATACACTCTGAGGGAAGCATAACTTACGGGAGAAAAGAATTGTTTTCATCTTCCTACACCAGACCGCAGTCCGTCGTTGGGGGAAGCAGAGGCAGGAGCCTGGAAGGAACCTGCTTCCGGGCTTGCTTTCCGCCTGCCTTCCTGGCTCTTGGTTAGCTAGCTTTTTCTTTTTAAATATTTTTTTAAATTTTATTTATTTTGTATGTGTATGAATGTACTGTCTGCATGTAGATCTGTGCACCCGTGTCGTGTGATGCTGCGGAGGTCAGAAGAGGGTGTCGGATTCCCCTGGAACTGGAGTTAAAGATGGTTCTCAGCCGCCATGTGGGTGCTGGGGATCAAACCCGGGTCCTCTGCAAGAACTGTCGGCGCTCTTAACTTCTAGGCCATCTCTTCATCCCACTAGCTTTTTCATGTGACTCCAGGACCATTTGCCCAAGGAAGAGAATCCCCACAGACATGCCCACAGAGCAACCTGATCCAGGCACTACCTCATAGGGCTCTTCTCTCAAAGACTCCAGGCTGTGCAAAGTTGACGGTTAAAGCTAATCAGGGCAGAGAGGCAAATTTGTGAACGCATCCTAGGTACACACATGCGGAATCCAATACAGGACACAGAGGTTCATATATATCAGAAGCCAAGTACCCTGTTCTAGGTATTTATTACAGCAAAGGGGGTTTCTTTCTTTTCTGTTTCTGCTCCATATCTGTACTTGTCGATGTGCAGGTAACTCAGCTAGCTTTAGGAGGCAACTGAAGGCACACACTCTCACTCTTTCTCTTTAAAAAGCAGTAATAAATTCTGTCTTGGTAGCAAACCTGAAGGTGGGCAGATTCTGCTGTTACTTCACAGAGGTTGCCTCAGGCAGACTTGCTGTGAATGACTCCAAGCATTCTCCTTTTGAACTCAGCTTCTAAACACTGGCTTTGCTTTCTTCTGCTCCTCATCCCTGCTGAAGAGTGGGGGATGAAGGTGCTCAGCAGCTCTGCTCGAGCTTCTGTCTGTTGCGCACCAGCACTCAGCCTCTCTACACTTCCACAGCCATCACTTATTTTGTCAATCTAAAGCTTTTTAAGACAGTCTTACTTTAGAGTCCAGGCTGGCCTGAAACTAACTCTAGAACTCAGATAGCTTCAATTTTTCTGTAATCTTCCTGCCTCACTTTCCCATGTACTGAACACAGACATGAGACACCACACCTGCAATCAGTAAAGTTCTTTAGCTAATTATATAGGTGTTCATCCAATACTGAGTGTGCGTGTGTGTGTCTAGTTGAGTGTGATTAATGCTGATGTAAAGTGGTATGTGTGTGTATTTACATATACATATATAATGGATAATAGCTATGTTAACACTGTTGCAAAATTAGCATGTGTGAGTACATGTGTGTTTTTTATGTGTGTGGTTTTGAGTGTATATGTGTATGATGTGTAAGTGTGAGTTTGTGTAGGTGCACATGTATGGGTGTGTATGTGTGTGAGAGTAGATTGTGTATGTGAATGTGTGTTCATGTGTCTTAAAGTGTGTAAGTGCTCACCTTGACTATGGGTGTGGTAGTGCATGTGTGAGATTAGATGTGTGAGTGTGTGCTTGTGTGTGTTTGTAAATGAGTGTGAGGATGTGTGAAGGGATGCTCTTGTGGATGTTTGGTTGAATGTGAGTGTATGTGATTGTGGTTTCCATGAGTGTGCATCTATGAGGGTCCATGTGTTTTAGAGGATATTCATGAAAGTAGAAAGTGGGCAAAGAGAGGGAAATAAGGTATGGAAGAGAGGACGATGGAATCCGTGCATCATGGAAAGAGGAAACAGCAGCTGAGAGTGAGGAGGGGGACTAGGAAGAGTGAGGAGGAGGACTAGAAAGAGTGAAGATGGACTTCGGGGGGGGGTCAGTGAACAAGAAGAATGCATGAAATTGCCATAAGGAACTCTGTATGCGTCTTAAGAATATTCAAACCCCAAAGCACATACATCAAATGCAGAAGCATGGAATCATCAAAGCTGATGTCTTTTGAGGTACTTCCCATAAACATTCTGTGTAGTGGTGCAATTTGTCCTTCTTTTGACTCTGTTTTGGATCTCTTTCCTGGCCTCTGCACTCTGGGGTAAGGTACACTCCAGGAACTTGACAGTGCACATTCTTCTCACTTATTCCATACACTGTAACCCTAGGCAGCGAGTTGTATTGTGAGCATTTAACAGATGAAGGAATCACGGTATACAAAGCATTCCTCCTTTGCCCAGGGCTGGTCAGCCCAAACCTAAATCAACCTGACTGCAAACATCCCTCCAGTCAGTTTTCTACCATGGTGTCAGCAGCAGCAGAAATTTCTTGAAACATTTCTGTTTGCTGATTTTCCAAAAATCAAACTACAACAGTCACTTTTGTGATTATGCCAATAAGTAGCTCTAAAGGAACTACTTATTGGCATAATAAGTAAAGGAACCATAGCCTAGACCTATACATTTATTTATTTAAGTACTTTATTTTCATTTTATGTGTATGAGTATACTGCCTACATGTATTTAAGTCAACTGGTACCTTTGGATCTCAGAAGAGGATTTGGAACACCTGGAACAGGAATTAAGAAGAACAGGCATAGCAGGGCATGGTGGCCACACGCCTTTAATCCTAGCACTTGGGAGGCAGAGACAGGTGGATCTTTGTGAGTTCAAGGCCAGCCTGGTCTACAGAGCAAGTTCCAGGACAGCTCAGGTATAGGGAGACCCGTCTCAAAAAGACCAAAACAAAACAAAACAAAACAAAACAAACCAGGCATTAGCCGCCATGTAGGTGCTGGGAAATGACCTCAGCCCTCTGCAGGAGCAACCAGGGCTGATTTTTCCTTTATTTGTATAAGTGTTTGCCTGCATGCATATGTGAAATCATGTTGTTCAATTCCTGCAGAAGCCAGAACATGGAATCAGGTCTCCTAGTACTGAAGTCAAACATGCAGCTGCCAGGAGCCCAGCCCAGGTCCCCTACACAAGCTGCCCTGCTCCTAATCACTGGGCTACCTCTTTAGCCCATAGCCTAGATTAAATACACCAGTGAATTAGCTCCAAGCCTTCTCTAAAACAAATACTACATTGTCATTAAGAATGTGGTGGCGCACACCTTTAATCCTAGTACTTGGGAGGCAGAGGTAGACGGATCTCTGTGAGTTCAAGGCCAGCCTGGTCTACATAGCAAGTTCCAGGGCAGCTGGAGCTACAGGGAGACCCTGTCTCAAAAAGACCAAAGAATTGGAGTAAATGAAGATGTAGGACTAGTCCACAGAATTTTGAAAATAAAATGAACATATTATATCTTACATGCTGTGCTAAAAGTCTTGCAATTTCTACTTCTACATGACAATATGAAAATCAAAGCCATTACTTTGAAACCTTCATTTCTTTAGCATTAAGGCATTTCAAAGCTTGACCAATGAATAAAATATTTAGTAAGGAACTCACTGTTAATTTAATTCTTAAAGTTTAAATCTCTGCAACAAAGAAAAAAAGATAAATATTAAGTGTTCCATATAAACCACAAAATGAAGAACTCTGTTGGATCATCACAAGAAAACCACAAAGGTTGTGGGGGTACACAGTCTGAGTCTGTGACAGTAATATTTAGGACATCAGGCGACGTAATAGGTGTGCAGGAATACCAACTGTGAAATTGGATTACCTACATTTATGCTCTGGGTCTCTTATTTCCTTGCTATTTGTTCCTGGACAAAATACAAAAATTCTCAAATTTTTCATTTTCTTCCACATGAATTGAGATGGTATTAGCATCTTTGCTTTAAATAATTGCAAAGGCTGGGCATGATGGCCCACGTCTTTAATCCTGGCCATGGGAGGTAGAGGCAGGCAGATCCCTGAGAGATGGAGGTCAGCCTGAGCTATGTCCTAGGTGGGCTATGACTAAGTAGACCCTGTCAAAAAATAACTAATTGCAAAGATTTCACAAATACTGCACCCAAAATACATATTACCTCTAGGTCCCTTCACCCTGTCAGAATGTTCTGTTATATCTTAATATCCCTTCTTGTTAGCAATCTCCTTACAGTGAATTACTATACTAATTTTTTTTAAATGAGCAAACATTTTTTTGTTTTCTTCCATAAACTTCTAAATGTGTCAACAGTATGCTCATACATGTGCCAGATTGAGAAACACCTTGGATTTCCCAGTGAACCATGTACTTGCACCCCAAATAAACAGGAGAGTCTTGGTAACATCTACAGATGGATTTTGATTAGTTTTCATTTTACCATAAAATAAACTTTAATTCTATGATGAAAACTGTAAAGTTGTATAAGGATAATCTGGAATATATATATATATATATATTATCTTTATATATAAATTATATATATATATATATTTATATCTTATAATTGGCATTATAAGCACCACTTAAGGCATTTATAAAGACTTTTATAACACCCTCATAAAAGTGTAGTCTTCACTACTTGCATTCATTGATTCAGTTAGTCAGTAAATGTATAAAATTAGGTATATAAGCAGAGTACACTTATTATGTCAAGCTAAGCTGTGAGCATAGCACAGATGCTTGGATGGCATGCTAATCCGCAAACTGTGGTTCTCTATAAAGGTTGACAAGTTCTTACTGTGGCTCAAAACATTGCCCAACCACCCGAGGACACAAGCTTTGTGGCATCACTGTGAGTTATTCCTCCAAGGAGAGAGCTAATAGCCAAATAGATTTGGGATATATATAGACACTGGCGCACGTTGCCAGTATTCCACTGTTGCACAGTATCTCCCTTGAGGTTAGCTGATTGAGGAGGAGTCTTGCTTGTCTCAGGGAGACCAATATTTTGCTGTCTTGCTTTAGTGGCCTTTGGTAACGTCTCTCTAGCTTTCAGAGGCCGTTGTACGCTAGCAAGTGACGTCTCATAACATTTTTCATGCTCACACCAGGTCTTCAACAACAGGGACTTACTGCCTTTCTCCTTGCATATCCCACTTATAGGCAAACGGCCTTTATATTGGGGGGCGGGTTTGAATCCCCTAGCCAACATCTCCTAGGCAGAATAATTCATTGCTGATTTCAGAGCTTTCCTGTAGTAATATATTTTGCTTAATTACACAACTTATAAAACTTTACTATTGAATTACTATTGTATTATTGATGGCCTTGTACATCCAATGCTTGTGCTTTGTTAATATGACTAAAAAGGGGTATCACTGGGAAAGCTGTCAATCCATGAAAGGAAACAACCTGAACAGACTGGAGTCCAAAATGACAACTCCAAAGAAATTAGACTGTTTTCTTCTCACCCCCTGTGCCCCTTTCCCAAAGCCCAGGGCACAAACTGTGGGAGAGGAGGGTGGTAGATTGTAAGGCTGTGGAGAGATAGGGGTGGTTCATGAGACTACAGGAATATAGTCTGGACTCCTGATTGATCAACATGTCTGTGCATACAAGCTTCTCCAACTGGTCTATGGGAACCTTGGGTTGTTCAAAATTTGGACATAGATACTTGCAAAATGCACCAATTACCTGATTGTATGACATAATGAGTGACGTCAATGCTATCTGCAAACAACTGTGTCATTGTATTGTAGAATCCCTTAAAAAATAAATTAAAAAAAAGAAAATGAATACACTGAAACACTGAAAAAAAATTAGGTATATAATGTTAGATAATTAATATAGTGAAAACCTGCTTCAGTTGTAAGAAAAACCCTAATACTCTCTTCTACTCGTGTAACAATTAACTTTTTCCTGATTGCTTATTCTTGTGCCTGCCTTTAAATAATTCACAATTATCAAAATGATTAATTCTCTAAGGATCAGGCAAATATTGTACAGGTGAAATCCAGAACTTTTTGATTATTCCTACTAATTAAAGGGGCATTTATTGAACACTCGTGTCAAAGCAAAGTGGGATTGATGTTCTGGTTAATCTTCAGTGTCTCACTGTCTAGAATAATATAGATGTTAAGTCACTATGTGCAGTATGTCAGTGAGAGTGCTTCCAGAAGAAACAGTGAGTCAGATCAGGGAACCCAGTAAAGACTTGCCCTCTGTCCCAGTTAGATTTTGACACAAACCTAGACATAATTTGGAAGAGAGAATCTCCATTGAAGAATTTCCTTCATCAGTTTGTGCCCATATCTATGGGACATTTTACTGATTGGTAATTCATATAGGAGGACCCAGCACACTGTAGGTCGTGCCCTCCCTGGACAGGTGGGCCTGAGCTGTATAAGAAAGGGAGTGGAGTAAGCCAGATGAAGTGGGCCAATAAGGAGTGTTCCTCCATGGTCTCTGCTTCAGTTCCTACCTCCAGGTTCATGACTTGAGTTCCTGGGTTGGCATCCCTCAGTGATGGATTGTGACCTAAGTCAAATAAACGCTTTATTCCCCAGTTTTCTTTTGACCAATGTTCTCTAACAGCATCAGAAAGCAAGCTAGGTCACACTCACACAGTGTGAGCAGGCATCCTCCAGCCAGCTGTGGGTCCAGAGGAGTCAACTGGGAAGGGGAGGGGGGCAAGAGTCCATCCTCCTTCCTCTGCTGTCCCATCTTCCTCTCTCCCTCTCTTCCTCTGGGGGCTGGTACAGTCTCCTGGCTCTGATGGACCTCAAAACTGGATATTTTTGTCCCATGGATGCTGAAATTTGCATAATTGGTCATTTCTCAGACTACTAATAAATCATGTATTAGACAATAAATTGGACTGGCCTAATAGAAAGTTGTAGAAAATCAGGAGAACATATTTCCTAAAGTTGTCTCTCCATAGAGGTGTGCATTCAGACTTGGATCCAAGGCTCTTTTTCTTTCATTTAGTTTCACTTAATCTGTTCAGACTTCTGAATAGTGGGCTCAGGTGAGAAGTTAAAAAAATAGTGTATAAAGAGATATAATTGCTATTTAATCTGTGCATTATATGAATTAATTCATACTATTTTCATCACAAAATAATTTAGTCAAGACAGCTGTCCCAATCCAAAACCTGTGTTTAAAACAAAGAAAACAGAAATAGGAAAAGACCAACTCAGATGTTTGCTTTGTTTTCTCAGAGTTGGCTTACATGCAGTATAAAAACATTACCACTTCTTGCTTTGGGCCCAGGATCTGTTATTTTGGAAATTATAAAGTTTAATCTTTGAAAGTCTGCTGTATAGTTGTGCATGTTTCTACAAGAAAAGAAACAGAGAAGCAGGGCTCTTTATGGCAGCTCTGCCTTGCAGGGTCTGTCTGAGTATTATTTTACTCCATGGGGCATTTTGCTAACATCTTCACTTTTGTCTTCATCTCCTGTCTTTATAATTGATCTGCAGCCTGGGTGCTCTTGGCAGAGAGAGACTCAGAGGGCAGCACCATGGTGTGTGGGGCTGGTTGCTGGGCAACCTCACCTATAACAGGATTTGCTATCCTCTTATGACTGTCAGCCTTGTTTTCAGAGAACCTTAGGGCAAATACTATTTTCAACAGTTCAGGAAAAGTTTACAGTATTAGGTGTTTAATAAAGGTCATAAAATGCAAACTGAGGGAGCAATATATTTATGTTTTCTATTTTTAAGTTTTCTTTAATAATATTCTATTTAATATTCTTGCATACATTCATTTAATATATTCTGATCAGGTCCACTTCCTATTACCTCCCCTCTGAGTCCTCCCCTATCTTTCCCAACACTCTTCCCTCTTAACTTCATAGCCCTCCCCTGCTTCATGCTTGCCTGATCTTGTGCATGAAGTCTGAGATTCTGTGAGTTCATGTAGAGAACTGTATCATGATTTCTGGAAAATGTTGTTTCCACATAGACCTCTACTTATCTGGATCTTATAATCTTTCTTCTCTTAACTCCCTGATGATTTCTGAGCCCTTTCAGGAGAGGGAGTGATATAGATGTTCCACGTAGAGCTGAGACTTCACAGTCTCTTATTCTCTTCATGTTGTTAATCACCATTTATTCTCAGAAGAAGATCCTCTATTGAGGGTTGAGAGATTTATTAAAATACAAGTATAAACATAAAAACTTCAGGGCAATTTATGATCAGGTCTGTTTGACAGAATAATAAGATTAGGATCTTCCCTAGGGCCCAGGCCCCACTCGGCCATGGGTTTTCAGTGCAGTTAAAGGTACTATGCATGGGTTCTGTTTTGTGGAATAAGCCTTGAATTCAATATACTTTTGAGTTTTCATTGTGACCTTCCCTTTTACTCAAACAGTAACTTCATTGTTATTGATTGTAAAATTTAAGCATTTATATAATATTGTTGATAATATTACCTCAATGATTAGTTTTAATTTTCAATTTCACCTGGACAGAATCACCAGGGAGAAGGGCCTCTAATGGTGTGTATGTGAGATTGTGTAAATCACATTAATTTATTTGGTTATTGATCCCTGGTGTCACTGTGCAGCTTTAGGGCATTGTGTGTCCTTACCCTTCTGATGTGATCCCAGAGCAGCAGGGGACAGTGGGTTTCATCTCAGTACAGCAGAGGCTGTCTCAGTACAGCAGAGGCCATCTCAGTAAAACAGGGGACAGTTGGTTAGCTCAGGAAAGTCAGCAGATTCTTCAAGGCAGTCAGCTGTGTAATAGCAACTATGTAGAGGAGCTTGTTGCCTCTTGAACTAAGAACAGGTTTGCAGGTTTCTAACCTCACCCCCCAATCTTGTCCTGGTAAGTCTCAGAAACAGCAGGAACCTGATTCCCCAGAGCTCTCCCAGAAGGACTGGAAATAAAATAGATCAATGTGATTTTGTTTATTTATGTAGCATGCATACTTACTATTGTCCTAACCTTCATTTTCATCCACAGTTAAACATCACTCTCCATCATTTTCCCTTGGAAGGTGTTCAACAGTGACCTCAAATCTTGGTCCTTTGTGATGACATATGGTGGCATGTGTGTCATGGGAACTATAGGGAACTATTTAGGTAATTAGGAAAGTGTGGCTGAATTGTCTCTTTTACATAACAGTTCTGGCATCCAGTAGATGAGATCTAATCAGAGAGTCTATCTACAGAGCCAGAGCAAATAGAATGTTTATTATCATGTCCACCCATGAAACCCCAGGCTCCCAACACATTACTCACCCTCTCTTTGAATAGACCTTTGGCAAAGGTTAAACATACAGATCAGAATTGTTCCATGAAATAAGTCATGTTAAATCTGAACCTGTTGGCAGGCATAGTCTTCCGCTTTGGAAATATTTTATTTTCATTAATCTTGGGTAGACTTGATTGAATATATTATTTCAAAGAGCTTTTGGAGTAAAGAGTTAGCATCAATCAAAATTAGTAGAACACAAAATTTCTTGCTTGACTATTTAAAAACACAACATGCAGATCCATTTATTTATATGTGAATCAAAAAATAGTATGAAATAGCCATAATGACTTTTATTATTTGTCTTGAATGTGGTACTTTCATAAAATAAGGTGAAGATTCATCAATGTGTTAGTTACACTTAGTGACCCCTATGGATCTCTCTTGCAGAGAAATTACCCTCACCTTGGAGTCATTTTGTTTCCTGAACATCAATAGAGGCATAGAAGATTCAACGTAAAAGGGGATACTATTTAACAAAACACAGGATACATTGTGTTAGGAAACTGGTTCTTTTCCCTTGAGCTTAACATGTGACTGTCTTCTCTTCTCTTAATGCTGAGGAACCTGTGATTGACAGGAATTCCTTTGTTCATCATTATTAATCTCTAAATCTGTCAAAATCTTTGTGTTTTATGTTAAATGTTTCAGTATTTCAAATTTCTGTTATTCAAGGTTGATTTTATAAGTATAATTACATTGAATTTTTGTGCATTTTGTACAGTAATCTTAATCCTATTTAGACCTCTTCCACCTTCTTTATCCTCCTATGTAGGAAGCTTCTCTTCCTGTGAGTAGGTACAGCACAGTCCTGCTAAGGGAAGGGGAGAACTGTGCCCACCTGCAGCTACTGTATGGAACTGACCCCTCGGCATAGAGGTCAGTTGGTTACTTTCATAACTCAACCTGAGAAGTACTTCCAACTCAGGTCCTTAGTCTGGGAAAACAGAATGTTTCCAGTCTGGCTATGCCTTCCCACCTGCCCAAAGACTGCTGGTCTCTGGATAGGAATTTCAGGCTGATGGCTGATGGCCATAATATGAAAAAGTTAAATATAACTTTTTTGTGGGAGTTTCTCTTACTATGAGCAGGTACAGTGCAGTCCTGCTAAGGGAAGGGGAGGACAGTGACCTCCTGAAGTTTCTGTAGGGAACTGACCCCTCAGGGCAGAGGTTAGTTTGTTACTTTCATAACTGGACCTGAGAGGTATTTCCAACCCAGGTCCTTAGCCTGGGAAGCGGAGGGTTCCTCTTTTGGCCCTGCTTTCCCACCTGCCCAAAGACTGCTGGTCTCTGGACAGGAATTGCAGGCTGATAGCTGATGGCCTATCTTCAGCCTATACCCACTCACAATTCACTTCACAGCTGGTGACCTGATAGGTCTCCATCCAGACCCATGGTACCATCCAATCTTATGCTAGCTTACCCAGGTGGTGGTCTGATAGACCTCTGTCCAATCCACTAGCCATCAACACTCAAAATCCAGGCCTGCTTCGGCCTGTATGCACACGAAATAATGGCCAGGGATTCTGTGTAATTATGGTAATGGAGAATTCAATTTATTGCCTGCTGCAAATCACTTTTATAAGTAAAGTGATGGCAGCTCCCAGAGCCAATCACAGATCCCCATTTTCATGCCACTGTATACTGCTGCTCAGCCTAGCATTATGTGCCTTGGCCACATTGCTTACTCCCTCTTGGGGCAGGGTCAGAGGAGCCCCATGACTCCCATATAGTGCCCTGAGGGTGCTAGCTGAGAACTAGCCTCTAATTCAAACAGGATCTTCTCACACTCCTATACCTCCTCACCAGATTTGAATTTTATCATATACATGAAGGCCTATCTGGTCAACCTTGTATACCCAGATGTCCCTAGGTACATATCCATCCACTGGAGTCTATTCTGCCTACCTACAGTCACTGCCTCAAAGAAGATCAACTCTCTTTCCCCAGCAATAATAAGTTGCCAATAGTTCTTCAGCTAAGGTTGGGGCTTACTGCCCATTACCCCAGTTCTAAGCCAGCTTTTGTCTGATGGGTCTGCATGTGTCCTGTGTATGTTCTCAGTATTGCTGGTCCCAGGTGCATGGAAGACTTATATTCATGCATGAACCCTGGCTCTTAACAATATTTCCACTCTGTCTTCTGCCATGGCATATGAGTTAAGGGTTTAATATTGGAGTCCTGTTCAGGGACATGCAGTCTCTTACTCTCTACACCTTGGCCAAGTGTGGACTTCTGTGTGAATTGGACTCTGTTGCATGAGATAGCTTCACTGGTAGGGAGTTGAGGGATCCATTAGTAGTCTCTCTATTCCCTTGCCCACTCCTTTCTATGAACCTTAGTTATAGAGTGTCACTTGGAGCTGTGTGTCTCACAGACACTACTCTGTGTTTGACCAGATATGGAACTCTGTAATAGTTTCCATCTGTTTCAAAAAAATCATGAATGCTGAATGGTGTACTTGTCTGTAAATCCAAGGATTCTAATTTAGCATAAAATAAGGATTTATATTTGTCTAGGGATATGCTATCCATGACTTCCCTCCCATTGAGAGGGCTCTAAGTCCAATTTAATCACTGTTGATCACCCATCAAATCATCTACTGCATTTATTCTGCTAGTAATTGTCGTGATTCTAGGTGTTAATGCTGGGGTTGGACTTAAACAGTGAGTTCTTAATGGAAGAAATAAAAAATTTAAGAAACACTTTAAAAAACACTCAACATTCTTCATAATTATAGAAATGGAAATCAAAATCACTTTAAAATTTCATCTTACTCACTCAAACTGGCTAAGATGAAGAGAACAAAAGACATCCAATGCTGACAAGGATGTGGAGAAAGGAGTATGCTCATTCAGTGACAGTGGGATTACAAATTCATGCAACCATGATGTAAAGGGATGTGGAGAACTCTTTAAAATAAAACTAAGGAGGCAGGCACAGACGCCATATTGGGGTGCCGAGCAGGGTAGGGCTCGAGACAAGCCCGCCACCGCTCCGGCAAGGTACAATCAGGGCATTGACGGTGCAGGACAATTGGTTTGCTGAGTTGTGGCAAAGGGGGCCCAGTGACTGGCGGACCTAAGCCCGACTCCTAATTCCTGCCAAGGCGTGGCTCCCCGGCTGGGTGGCCCCGCCCCCACCCCGTAGTCACAAGCGGGAGGCGAACCTGGCTTTGGAGGCAGGCACAGACGCCATATTGGGGTGCCGAGCAGGGTAGGGCTCAGGACAAGCCCACCACCGCTCCAGCAAGGTACCGGGGCACGGGCTAAGTTAGCCCCCCCCCCCCAACAACTGGAATTGAGGAGAGAGTATCCAGTGGATAAAGAGAACATTCAAAATAGGATAGGAAGAGACTTCCAATATATAAACAAAAGTGAAAGCCTGCAAACTAGACAAGTCAGCCCTCCACAAACAACGAGGAGGGAAGGAAGGGGATAAAAAAAAGGCATTGGAAGGAGGCAAGCAAAATAAAACAAGCTTTCAGCCTTCAACAAACTGAAAAGGCATTTGAGATTTGAATCACAAAAGGGAAACTCACATGCCAGGGAGACAACGAAGAGACAACATGGGAAAGGTACAGGATAATTCTGCACCAAGCTCTACCAACCCGGTAGGAGACAGCTACAATCAGATCCCCCTGGAGGTGACCCCAGAAACAGACCTTAGAGGAATAATTGCAGACCTATGCAGAGAAATTAAAGAACATAAAGAAGAATTCAGAGAAGTAAAGAGAGAGAATGAAAAACTCAAAAAGGACCTGGAGGGATACAATGACAAACTAAAGGAAGAACTCAGAGAAGTAAAGAGAGAGAATGAAAAACTCAAAA
>VZQC01006590.1:807143-855014 GCA_009823505.1 Rhizomys pruinosus
GGGGGGGTAGGGAAGGGGATATATGCCTGAGCTGAATTGGAGAATGGTGTATGGAATGCACAAAGCATCAATAAAAAAAAAAAAGAAAAAAGAAAAATAAATAAAATTAAAACGAACATTAAAAAAAATCTTTAAAAAAGTCTACTAAGTACCTATGAGGAAATAGCTTTTTTGACAGATAAAAATGAACACATCAGAGAATTGAAACGTGGAAAAACAACGGTTCAAATCCTGAAACTGACATTTCGGTATTGCTTCCTAGCTGATAGATGAGCCTATTGTCATGAGATAAACGTTCCCAAAGATTTAGTAAGTGAACAGTTAGCGTTTGTTTCTCCTGGAATTCATCAAAATTAGCTGTGTATGGGTTTCCCACATCTGTTGTTGTAGCCTTTCCCACATCTGTTGTTTGGCTGTGTATGGGTAAAATGCCAGTTGGTTTGATTTCCCATTTCTGCTTCCAGATGTTTTGGCATTACATAATTATAGATGTATAAATGTATCTAATAATATTCTAAGTCTAATGCAAGAGTTCTAATGATTTTAGGCTTTAAATATAATGAGAAGTAACTATTATTTTAAAAAATGTGAAATATTCACGGAAATTTGCATCTAAATTAAACTGGCATAACCATAAACCTATATTAATATTTGACTTTATTGTCCTTAAAATATATGACACCATGTATGGAGTCCTAAGGGAGGGCTATGGATAGGGCAGATAGGGAGGGGGCACTAAAGATGATTAAGATGTAGTCTAGTCTACGAAATCCACAAAAACAATAAAAATATATTTTAAAATAAATCTATAGGCCTGACAGTAATGGAGGACTTGATATGTGGGGGGAGCTGGAGAGGGTGAAAAGGGGGGTCTGAATGTGATTCAAATATGTTGTATGAAATTCTGGAAGTAATAAAAAAAATTTAAACATGAAAAAAAATAAAACTAAAATGAATCTACCATATGGTCCAGTTGTACCTCTCCTTGGCATACTGAAAGGATTCATCCTACTGTAGAGATAGTTGTACATCCATTTTTGTTGTTGCTCTTTTCACAGTAGCTAAGAAGAAATGGAAACAACCTAAGCATTCTTCAACTGAGTAAGGGCTATTGAAAATGTAATGCATTTACACAATGGAATTCCACTCCATGGAGAAGAAATATGAAATCACGAAATTTAGAGAAAAAGTGACTAATCTCATATCTATCTATCCTCTGTCATCTATCTATCCATCTATATATCCATCCATCATTCCTTCTCTATTATCTTCCCATCACTTTTCTACCTATTATCTATCATCTATCTATCTATCTATCTATCTATCTATCTATCTATCTATCTAATCTATCATTTATCTACCTTTCTACTTGTATATCACCTATCTCTATAACTATCATCTATCATGTATATCATCTATTATATATATATATATACACCATCTATCTATCAATCTGTGTATCTGTGGTGTCACTCCACCACACGTAGAGGTGGATGCATGAACCTCATCCACTGGATTACAGGGTAAAGGGAAAATGCAAGACAGCCACCAGCAGCTGTCCTAAATCAAAGGCTGACAAACTTTCCACTGCCCACCTATCTCATCTAACATCTACAACAGGCAATGCCCTATTGGCACTCCCAGATCCTCCAGGCTGCTGCCTGCTAGGCACTGTACAGCCTAATGCCAGACTGATAGGCACTCTACAGTCTAATTCCTGCCTGGGCACTCACCACACATCACAGTTGGTGACCTGATAGGTCTTCTTCCAGTCCCACACTAGCTTCCTGGGTTGGTGGTCTGCTGGACTGCCATCCGACCCAGTGGTCACTACTACACAAGCCTGATGGGCTAAGATTACATGAACAAAATAATTGCCTGGAGTCCCTGTCTGATGGTAAGAAGGACACGTTTATTAATTCACATCATTCTGTTTTTTTTTTTTTTTTACACCCAGAGTGACATTATATCTTAGGGCCTGGTTTCAGAATCCCTGCCTCATGTTCCATAGCATCAAAAGTATTAGCATCAGGAGCATGAGAACTTGTGAGTGCCTTTGAAATCAGGGTGTCACAGGCTTGCTAATACACAGGCAAATCCTGCCTGTGTCAAAGTTTCTGTGTAAACAGACAAGCAGGTAATTTAGCACAAAAGAAGCCACAGGGGGCCTCCTTTTCCCTACATTCTATCTACCTGTCATCTATCTATCTGTCATTTTCTCTCTTTGGTTTCCTTCACTGACAGGACATGGAGACTTGCAGCTGTGTTGATTTCTACCCCAAGAACTGTGCTATGACCCTAATGGCTGGCCACTGGGACTCTTCATTGGAGGTGATCATTAATGAGTCATGTTTGTATTTTAACTCAGAATTATGTAAGTAAAAATTAGGGCTTTTAGAAAAAAAATGAGTGAAAGTATTATTTTTTTAAAGTAGAGTTTCTTTATTACCATAGATCTAAATTTGAACTTTTAGTTTTGAAAGCAATTTCAATTTTTCCCATAATCTTCACTCAATCTGACTAAAAAATTATGCATGGAAGCAGGCTACAAATTTATTTGAATTGTGATGATTAATATATAACATCCGAACATTTTCTCCTTTTTTGGACACACTTTTGGACACATTCAGGTAAATACTGAATTTCTTGATTAGCTTTTGAAAAAGTATTTAATAGTATGGAAAATTTTCTCTGAAAGGGATTTCTGTGACCTGAATGCTGTGTTCCTACAAAACTCATAGGATGATATGTCCCCCAGGCTAGAGATGTACATGGGCTGGAGATATACATGGGGGTGGGGGGCATTTACTCAGCAGAAGAAAGGCCTGGACCTCAATCAAGAAATGGCTAAGGAAATAAATCAACAAATGTTAGAAATACAACCCCCAGTCTGTTGATGCTAAACTGAGAGGCACCTGGGAGGTAGATGGGTCATAAGAAATCAATGTTCTTGAAAGGGATCTGTTTCCTTATGGAGGAGCCCTGGGGAGCTTGTGTGGCTCTTTTGCTTTTTCAGAACTATAAAAGCTCAGCAGGCATGCACTGGAAAAGGCCTGGAAAGTCTGGTGCTGATCAGTGAGGTTTTGTTTTAATTACATGGTCTAAGATATTTCATATTAGCAGTCTGACTTGTCTGAAGCATTGAACTCACCATCATCCAACAAGTTACTTTCTTGTCCCATCACTCTCTGAAAACATGGAATAGCATAGAAAAAAAATACAGAAACTAAAACCATGTGTGCTGTGAATTAACTAAAGCACAGGGCTTGGAACACCTGAGTTTGTTCAGCACTATGAAGAGTGAAGCTTTTGGAATCCAATGAAATTATCCTGATATTTAGAATTATTAATTTTCTATAACAAATGAAATAGACAAATTAATATCCTATTTTCAACCTAATTCACACTGCCAAATTAAAATAAAATATACCTACTCAATAGCTGTATGAAAGAGTCTGCTTGTAGCAAGAGAATAAATTTACTTTATGCAATAGAGTGGTTTGCAATCAGGGGTATGTTCATGACTGTCTATGTCAACACATTGCAGTAAAGTATGTTTCTTCTTTTCTTCACTGTCTCTTGAACATGTCATAATAATCCTCAAATGCATTTTTTATTTCCTGTTATAATCTAGGCTGTGGAAATTTTGTCTAGAACTATCATTCTGGAAATGGCTTTCCATTTGTAAGCTTGTCACTTGGGATATTAATCTTCAAAGCAGAAAATTCAGACATAGGCATATAAATATATTGATATATGATAGACTGCTCACAAGTTGAAAGAAATTCATCTACAAGGAGTTGGAAACACAGGGATATTTATAAAAGTTTGATGGTTTTGAAATAAATGATCAGTAGCCATGTTTAAACACTTAGAAATAAGTATTCAGTGACCAGGTCTACAACTTTTAACTATTACATGGGAAGCATTCACAAAGGGTTATCCATCCTTGACCTTGAAATATTAAAATTAGTAAAAGCATATTTTTTTTCAGTTAACAGTATTCCTGATATTAGCATCTTGCTTAGAATCACAGCTTTCCTGAGATGCCTCTAAGAGAACACATTTCATGAAAATCATTTAGGGACCTGGGCCTATTGGACTTTGTCTTTGACTTTTTCAACACTTTGTCTCAATATTAGATCTGTTATTAAATTTTGACAATATTTTGTGTGAATGTACAGTGAAAGTTCTCTCTGCATTCTCCTTTATATTTTAAGGTAGAAGTTATTTTAAAAAGTACAAATAATATCAGAATAACTGTTTTATGATGGTAGATGGACTTAGCTACCTGATGTTTTTTAAATATAGTACATGGAAGTATAAAATGATTTTATCTTGCTAAAGATGTCTATGTTACTTAGGATAAAAATTTAAATATGCTACTTATTATTCACTGGATATAATTATAAAAGTCAAGAGATTTCTGAAAATTTTACATTTTAAAGATTTTTGGAGAATTTTGAGTAATGTTCTTACATTTCATTAAATGTACTACCTGGTCAGAAAATGAAAGCCATTTTAATAACCAATACAAGCTGGAACACTGTAAGACTGACAGTCAACACAGCAATAATAAGAACAGCAGCCTTTGCTGTTCTACTCCCCCAAAGAGCTCCACCTGGACATGCACTTTTCTTTTTCAGGGCAGTTTATGCTATTGGAATTTTGGTGTTTTCCTTTTATTATAGCTAGGAAGAAAGTAATCTGGTTTGAATTCTAAAGCAAACTGGATGTGGCGGTTCACTCCTGTACTTGCAGGTTGTTGAACTTTCTCTCAAAGAACAAGATCAAAAACAAAAGGGAAGAAAGGAAAACTAAGCAGACTCATCAAACTAAGAAATCTTATTCATGACTGCCAAAATATGATCCATATGAAATGAATATTAATATTTCAGAGAGAATTTGTTCATAAGCTTCAGGACAGAAGACAAGCAAATCAATGTTATCTCATTTAGCTTTGGAATTTACATCAAAGACGCTGATTACATTTCATATTCTTACAGTGAAGATAAAAGAACTGGCTTGGCCTGAGGCAAGATTTTTCTATTGTCTTTGAACTTGTAATATCACAAAATAATTGATATCAATACCAAATTAGTCATTGTGATAACTGGAATGATCTATATATAAATATGTTTATATCAAAGTGTATAAGGGGCTGGAGAGTTTGCTAAGCAATTAAGCATACTGTATGCTCTTGCAGAGGACTCAGACTTGACTCCCAGACCCACAGGACACCTAACAACCATTCATAACTCCAGTTCCAGGAGATCTGATGCCCTCTTCTAATTTCCGTAGGCATTGCACAAAATGCTGCACTTACATTCAGGCAATACATTCATACTTATAAAATAAAAATAATAAATAAAATAGTTTAAAAGTGTATAAAAATTGTATCTAACTGTCACATTTGTTTTTCAGATTTACTGCCTGTGATTAACATTAAAGTTTCAACCAGGGGAACTTTTCCCAAACAGTGAAGATCCTCAAGAAAGCACAGAAACAGTGCGATTTGAGCTGAATTCTGTCTCTTAGAGGGAGCAAGATTACATTTCTTTTCTTTCTGAGTGTGGGCTATTCATGCACTGTCCTTTATTGCTGCCTTGAGTCTGAATTGTTCATAGCTTGTAGTAGGGTGTTTAAAAGTGTAACACATTTTAAAGAAATACAACTCCATAAGCAGCACAAGCTCTGGAAGATTAAACACCCAGTCCCTGCATCAGAGCACGGTTTCTGCAGGCGTCTCTGTGCATGCTGACTGTGCAGGAGACTGTGCTTCTTTGGTTTTGCAGGGGAGACATATTCTGAGTATTTCAGTCACTATTCAGCCCACTACCCTGTGCTGACAAATAACCAGCTCAATTTCAAAACCTGTCCCGAAAAATCTAAACAGTATTTCTTACCCAATCCTGAAAAATCTAAACAGTATTTCTTACCCAGTCCTGAAAAATCTAAACAGTATTTCTTACCCAGTCCTGAAAAATCTAAACAGTATTTCTTATGAGCATTATTTGACGTTGAAAATATGGAGCCATTTAATTTTCATTATTCATGAAGTATTAACATTATGCCAGATCTCCTCTGAAGTCGTCTCATGAGTGTTTATCTGCCGGTGTAAGGTTGTTCAGGTTATTGGTAGTCAGCTCACTGTGTTTATCCTAAGCCCCACCCGTTCCTTTTCTCCATAGGATCCTCACTCTGACTAATCAGTCTTCTAGGTAACTTGGAGCAGTGTACTAGCATGGTTGTTCTTCACTGTGACATTCACTGGATTTCAGAATCTGATGGGGAGACATAGCTCTGGGAATGTCTGTGAAAATATTTCTGGAGATTTTCTTCCGATGTATAATTTTATTGAATTTTTGTGAATTTCATATAATACATCTTAATCATATTTAGAACCCCTCCCCTATCTGCATCACTCTATACCCTGCCACAGGATTTCATGCATTCTGTTGTATACATTAAGGCCTACTGAGTCAACTTTGTGTACACGTGTCTCTTGGTGTGATTTCATTCGCTGGAGCCTGGTGCAGTCTATTTAGAGTCACTCCTTAAAAAGATCAACTCTTCCTCCAGCAGTGATTGGCTGCCAATAGTTCTGTGGCTAAGGTTGGGGCCTCCTGCCCTGTTCTATGCTGGTTTTTATCTGATTGACTTTGCATTGGTCTTGTGCATGCTGTCACCACCATGGACTGAGTGATATTCTTCATTGGGCTGGGATCCAACATGGAATGAAAAGGATGTAGGAGCTGAGCACTAACACCCATCTCTTCTCTTACCTGACTATGGACACAAGGTGACCAGCTGTCTTGTGCTCCTGTCCCCCTGTCTCCATGATGTGACAAACAGCAATACCTTTCAGACTGGAACCCAAACCAACCTTTCCTTTTTCAAGTCACTTTTGTCAGCACACTGTCACAGCTGTGGGAAGAGTGGTTAATATACCTCCCCAAGCTAAAGTGAGTTTCTGGTATTCCAACTTGTGTCCAACCTAGGTTGGAGTTAATGAAACTGTGTTTACTCTTTTTTACATGATGTTATAATGGATAAATAAAATAAACCTTATTTATCTTTTATCTAATTAGGTTTGCATACATGAGTTATACGTAGAAAGACATCATCTATTTATGTAGGTTGAAAGACCACAGTTCTCTAGTTCAAGTTTCCTACTCAGTGACACAGCTCTAATACCTATCCTTTTAGTGTCCTTGTAAGTTGGAGGTTTCATTGAGATGACTGTGGTTTGGGATGTGAATACTTTAAAACTGTCCCACTTTTGTACATTCTCAAAATATGTTCTGAATGCTCTAAATTATACCATGAATATTACATTACTGAGTCTCTGATTTGAAATAGTTTAGACCTGTAAACTGTATTTATTTGAAAAGCCATTATCTCAAGCATCCTATTCACTGGATTGCTTTCCCTGTACCTCTTGGCATTGCATCTTCAGTATCTGACATTGTGTGTACAGCACCCTCCTCTTCCAGGTCATCTTCCTTTCAACTACTGTTCATTTGGGATGTTCTAAAGATTTCCACTGAAAATGAAGCTAGTAAGTAAATTATATGGAATGTGAGCACTCCTGGTAAAACTATTACTGCTTTATTTTATTCTAAGAAATCATTTATTTAGTCCAGCACATTTAGATGTAATTCGCTAGTTCCCATGTTTAGAACTTGGAGACTATTTCAAGTGCATTTAAATTTCATTTTGTTGAATTAAAAACCTATAAACCCTATGTAGGTATCACACACAAAAGTTTTCCTTGTGGCTGAGCCAGAAGCTCTTTGCTGGTGACGTCTTCTCTTCTGGAGGATGGGTGTTCTCCTTTTGTGGAAGCTACAGAAGCGCCTTTACCTGACCCCTTCAGAGCTGATACAGGAGCATCCACATAGGGTTTTCATTTTTTGTTACTGCAGAAGATGGTGCACAGTCTCTGCATCCCTATAATTTTCACATCATTACCCCGGAAGCTACTGATTCTTACATAGAAAATTTAACTGAAATAGAAAGAATTTGAGGCTCCTAGAAGTCTGCCCTCAAATTAATCATATTTATATTATTCTGTTTTGTGGCTCATCTGTGCTGATAATCAGCAGTATTTAGCTTCTTATGCAGAACTATTTTACATATATGTGTATGTAACTATCTACATATAACAGCATATATAAAAATATATGAATTGCATGGGCAAGGCTCTCAAAGCTGCATGAGCTTTTATACACACAAGAGAAATTAACTTCCTATCTATTTTCTAAATGAAACAAAAATCACTCTTTCTGCATGTTTTAAAGAAAATGTTGAGCTGAAGTACTGTGAGAACCCTAAGTGTCCATGTACCTGGTACTCTGTGTTAAATATGCCACCCCAAACACAACAGGATCCCTTTGAAGTGCAGCAACCACACACTTCCTCTTCAAATATGAAATGATATAAAATTCTTTTTTTTTAGATTGAGAGAAATGGCGATATTTTCTTTTTAAATATATTTTATTGTTATTAAACTTTTTCATACATCATGCATCATTTCTCAAACCAATTTAGACTCATTTCCCTTTCCATGACCCCAACCCCACCTGAGCTCATGCACTCTGCCAAACATGTCTTGCATCCTTTTCTGAGCCTTTCCAGAGATTTTTCCAAAGCAGAGGACTATTGTTTAGGGGAGAACTTCACTGTTTCAGTAATGTTTTTTTCCTCCTGGTTCTTTTGTTGTTCCCTCTAACTTATATTGCTTATATTATATATAAGCAGTACACATATACATATATATGTATACTGCTTATTATGTAATATATTCAATATATTACACATATAGTTTCTATATAATATACATAGAAGCAATATCTATATGTATGTCACACCTATACTAAAATTATGTAGTCGGAAAACAAACTGTATGTTATTTCCACATCATATTTTAGGATTCACATTTTTCCATTTCGACTTTATCTTACTTTAAAATATGCATACATACCCTATACCCATATACCAAAATTCCAAAGTCTGAAAATAAATGGTAGGTTAATTCTAGAACCTGTTTAGGGATTCACAATTTAAGAGCACATTTACTTTCAGATCACAAAGAATATATCATTAATGTTGCTCAGTTTGCCTTACAACTAGGTACTTTGTGCTAGCATCCACAGATGAGGGATACCATTTGTCTTTTGTTTCTCTGGGACTGTGTTACTTCATTTAACATAATATCTTCTAGTTCCATCCATTCAAATGATACAAAATTCTAACAGTGTTCAAATGATTCAGACTTTTACTCTCAGGGTTAACAAATAAGATAGAGCAACTGCCTTTTTTCATCCCTGGATCTTCTGAAGTTCATACTACATGAGTTTGGAAGATTTTTATCATATATAACTTTACTGAGAGGAAGTTGGTAAATCATTATAAGAGATGTTTAAAACACCTCATAGATATTTGAGTCTAGGTGATACATCTATTATTTTATTGTTTGTTGACTGACAATGCTGAGGGAAATTTGCACTGTGTATGTATTGTATATTTGGATGTGTGTACTTAAATATCAAATTCTGTAAGTCTATATATTATCAAGTACTGTTACAATGCTAATAAACTTTGTGTTCCCTTTGAATTCAGGCAGTCTACTTAGAGTTATGAACCAAAGTACAGAAATAAAAAATAAATAAGAAGCCCCAGGGTTAAACATTGGCCACATTCCCTCTTCTGATTCTTTCTGTTCTAGTCTCCTTTGCCTTTAACTAATTATTTTGATGTGTTTTTAATCACAAATTAATCACTGAACTTTACATTTCTTGAACTGTAAACCCTATTTTTTTCTGTAATTATTCCCACAATTACATATGATTTTGAGATTATTTTCTAGCATGGCTTTGACATATTTCCTATGAAAACTCCTTCCCAACCAACACAGTAACTGATAACTACTTAATAATTATTTAACACTATTTAATACAACATACTCTCTTCTCTTTTCTGTCTATCTACATGTGTCCATTTTGAGTTTTTGTGTTTTTATCTTAATGAATGTTCGCTTGCATGTATGTATGTGTAACGTGTGCAGGCATTACCATTGGAGGCCAGAAAAGGGCACCAGATTCCCTGAAACTACATTTAACAGATGGTTGTGATCTGCAGTGTAGGTGCTGGGAACTGAATCTTGGTGCTCCTCAAGAGCATTAATTGTGTTTAATCACTGGCTTATCTCTCCCATCCTGCATGTGTGAATTTTCAAAGGTACCAGTTTAACAGAAACACACACAAAAAAACCTAAACTCTCATAAGATACTTAATATGTGAGATGTAAGCAGATCTCATGAGGATCCTTTAATAAGACTAAATATAAGACAAAATCATTTTAGATTATCTTTCTCAGCTTCAAAATGTTTCCATGTCTGCTGCAGCTAGAACCATCCTAGTAGCATAAAGAGTTCTGCATCCATTTTTCCATTTCATCTGTATCAATGTTCTTTCCAGTCACAATTGGACATGTTCTCCAACAGTAAAATTAGAGAACTCAAAAGTTATAAGCTCTTAATGTATGTGTTTGTAGAATGCAATGACAGCCATGGTGATACAGCTTGGTGGTAGGACATTTGACTACCTTGAGGAATGTCCTAAGTTTGTCTTCAGCAGTGAAAAATAAAATAAACATTATATATAAACCTCTCATCAGCTATGCTAAATATGTTGTCATGTTAACGTTTTGCTAAAATTCTTATGAACATGTAAAATCAAATGTAGTGACATGTGTATGAAATCTTCAAGGATTAAAAATTATAATGAGGGCTGGAGAGATGGCCTAGAGGTTAAGAGCGCCAACTGCTCTTGCAGAGGACCCAGGTTCAATCCCAGCACCCTCATGGTGGCTGGGAACTGTCTTTAACTCCAGTTCCAGGGGAATCCAACACCCTCTTCTGACCTCCACGGCATTGCACGACATGGGTGCACAAACCTACATGCAGACATATACACATAAAAAAATAAAAAGTTTAAAAAAAATTAAAAAATATATATAATGAAAAAGAAATTACATGAACAAAATTACAAAATATATAAAAAACACATACACCATGAATAAATAGAAATGTGATCCAGTTGGAAGCCAGAGCATAATAAATCTTACTGATGAGATTGTTGCCTTCGTCCTCAGGCTGCTGACATCGCATATCTTAGAACACAGGCTTCTGATGCAGACCCTGATACATTCTGACTTGAAATCAAATGGGATAATGATGAGCAATATGTTCTTTTCATCTTTACTGAGGAGAGGTTGGTTAAATGATCTGGAAGTCATTCTAGTAAACAGAAAGGCTGGAGCATTTGAGAAAAAAACATAAATTCAATGAAGATTTTTCTAATAGCTTTTCAAAAAGCAATTTTGAAAATGCAAGTGCAAGTTTTTGTTTCTATTGACAGTGTTTCTTTCAGAAGCTTATGCCAATTACTTTTCTTACACATAGATGGCTAATTTGTCAGAGTTCCTGATAAAGCAAAAGGTAAAATATAATGAGAAAATAAAGATACAAAGTACACATCCATTCAGGAATCTAGGCTTGGACTATTTCATTTATACTGATAGATAACAACAAGAAGGAAATTCAGAAAAATATATAGAAAACTTCATGTGGTCGATGGACAAGTGACTGTCCACACAAAACAGTACCCAGAAGAGTATGCACCTCTGTCTGATTCCTTCACCAGCCAAATACTCAATCGTGGTGGATGCATGGTGCTGTTGGAATAGATGGGAGAATACACAAAGGAGGAGAAACTTCCAGGGTCTCTCTAATATAGATCAGGTCACAAAACTCAATAAAACGAAGGAAAAGTTGAAGATCCTGTCATGAATGTGGGAGATAGGTAATTAAATTGATCAGAACAAAAGCAGATCATGGAGAGAGCCCGGGCTTCCCTGAGCATCATTATCACAGGGTTGGTCATCTGTGTACATTAACTGTGCTATATGCATTAATTGATCAGTTGTACCTACCTAATTAAATATTCTATTTTAGTTGTGGCTAATGGCTAAATCATCTTTCCAGAGTCAATTATAGAATATCTATACTTGATTATAACATTTGGTGGATTTAAACAAGATTTAGGTCAGATTGTGGAAGGGAAGAATTCCTGAATAAGTGTTTGTCTGTAGATTCCCAGGTTCATTCAGGACTCAAGTGACTTCAGAATGTATGCCTGTTTCATGCAGTGCGAACAAGGGATTAGGCAGCCTGTCCTCTGCTGTGAGAGCATTCCTAAAGATTTTCTTGAGGACCAACACATTTGCTATGTCCTTTCTGAGGTTAAGCAGAACAACTTCCTTCTTGACCTTTACCAGATGAAGTCTTTTCTGTGTTACAGCATATTGAAGTTGCCTTATGGGCGCAGAAGAGCACTTTCCTTGAGTACAGATTTCTAGCTGCTCGCAGGGAAGAAAGTATAGTCCAGAGGACAAAGTTGAAGGCTCTGGGCACAGGAGCACAGTGAATGACTTTAGAGATGTTTGGTTAAAGAGAATGCAGATCCCTGACCTTGCATTTCCCTCTGATCTCTTTACCGTCTCTCCTCCCTGAATTCAGTCACACTGCTTGCACCTGTGGTGGAGGAAGCAGCCTGCCAATTCTGGTGCTCTGACACTTTTGGTGATTATTGTTTCAGTACTTGAAATTTATCATTAGAAGTAGGTACTGGTAAGGCTCAGTGAAGTCCAATAATAGGAAGAGTGTATGGAAACTGATAATATGGCTAGGCATTTCTTGAACTATCAGTAAGCCTTGTATGGTCTTGTCCATTTTCTGGTGAATTCCATGTCCTAAGAGCAATGGGATATCATGTGTATCTACAGATATTTGTCAAAAGGTGAATGGGTGGGCATAGTGTTCTCTCATGTTAAGTCCCAGGGGCGAGGCAGCAGGCCTGTCTTTTCTCACTCTATTCTGCAGTTCTTTATTTGCAATATTTCCACTTCAATCGCCAGTAACTCATATTGCTACACAGGGTCACTGCAATTAGAATCTACCACTGAAGCGCAAATGTTCAGCAAAGTGCCTCACACTAAGATGGTCTCATAAATATTCAAGGAGACAGTGAGGAAGTATATGTCTATGTTAGGATACATCACTCAAGGCAATTCATAAACGTGGCCAGCTTCAGATGAAAAGTGAACATTTGCAAAGAAATATATGAACTAGATGTCCAGGCCAAAATATTAAAATGAAAGACATGATCAAAGCTCTCTGGGAACAGAATGCACAGAGAACCGATGTCGTTTGGACAGTCCAGACACAGACTGTACATATTAGGCCAGGAAACATCCTTGACTGCACATGATATAACCTGACATTGGCTTCTGAAAGTGTACTTCCAGCATGCAGAAACAGGACCACATTAGTAATTTCCCTAATGGTGTGCCCTCTTTAGATCTTTCCAGACAAACACTTCTTTTCCCAGTTAATCTGAATGAGCCACATTCACAT
The DNA here is from genome assembly GCA_009823505.1 of Rhizomys pruinosus. Classification (NCBI taxonomy): domain Eukaryota; kingdom Metazoa; phylum Chordata; class Mammalia; order Rodentia; family Spalacidae; genus Rhizomys; species Rhizomys pruinosus. The sequence goes on from VZQC01006590.1 coordinate 820,625, forward strand.
CCTACCTGAGGCTTTTGACATTATTTGCCTAGAATATACTTTTCTTCTTTCCCCTTCTCCATGACTCATGTAAATTTTCTTTCAAGTCTCATCAGAAATTCCATTTCTTCAGAAAACACTTCTCTATGTCTCCGCACTCCTCCTCATACCAAAAATCACTGACCTTAGTCTTCAAGCCAGTTTCTCCCACTTCATAGAACCTCACCAAACCTCATAAGAAACTTACCATAGCTGTAATTTAATAAAGTAATGAAATTTGAAAGTCTTGTTTGTGATCTAAATTTTTATCACTGGACTGTTAGTTCCTTGCATCAAGAGGTTTTATCTTTTAAATTACCCAACTAGAGTAATCAGTTTGACAGAGGATTCTCAAATTGTTAGGACATTTATAAAGGAACATGAATTTTATCGCATTTCTCTGAAAAAGTCCAAAGATTCCCACATCCTAAATACTTTCTCTGACTGAACTCTGTAACACCTAAGTGATCGTGGAAAGTCTCCAGTGTTGTTAAGTCAATGACAATGTGGGAACCATGTAGGTTTTCTGACAGCATCATACAAAAGCGGGGGGGGGGGGCTGTGGTCACTTTGGACTATATTCAATAACCCAAACACTCCATGTTGAATGTTGAACAAAAATTTCTGTTTCCTGAACTCTCTAGTCACTACTTCCACCTGACCTTTATCATAACTTTAAGATCATAGTGTCTACATTCATCTTTTCTGTCATCCCTGTGAGCCAGGAGAGTTCTATCTAGGTTAGATTGCAATATATTCATCTGACTACTTAGTTTGGTTCTATTTTGGGTTGAAATATTCCCAACTTCTAAAATCCCCAATGCATCTCTGAGATCCTAGATGCATTCTTTACTTTATGACTAATTTGGTGGTAGTTTCTTCTCTTGTTTATCAGTGCTTCTGCTTTTCTCAAAGGCAAAGGGATCCTTTCAGGACAGCACTAGTTCTTAAGCCATTAACAGGTTAGAGCTCCTGCCAACAAAATATGGTATTCTCTGACTGACCACCAACTCCTCTGCAGCAGCTCCTGGGCTCCTAAGGACAGGGAAGACCATCATAGTTCCGCTGGGTGCAGTTTTTTAATCTCAGGCTGAATCACACCGCCCCCTGCCTGCTTCTTCAGGTTCCCGTGGCTTTTCCTAGGCCTTTTAGACCTCTATAGTTGGAAAAGCAATCTTGATAGTAACAAGAAATAAAAAGCTGCGGTAAGGTAAAATTTGAGTCAAAGTTCTTGGAGCTGGAGAGCAGAAATAGTTCAATCTATAAAGTGAATGCTGCATAAGTGTGAGGGTCTGTATGTGAGCTGGGCCCAGTAGTGAGTCCTATAATTCTTGCACTGGTGAAAAGGGCTAGGATGATCCCTGTCCTGCCTGTCCTGTCAGATTTGGTGAATTGTTGAACTTTGGGTCTAGTATGAGAACCTGTCTCAACAAGTGGAAATTAGGTGGAAAGAGACCTCTGGCCTCTACATGTACCTGCAAACATATAAACATACATACTTATACACGTGCAATCCCACAAACATGTACCTTACACACATGTGATTAACATTTTCAATATAATAATGAACTGTGTTAAATTTTATTCCCTCAAGGTTCTTTAATGAGGTTCTTCATAATTAAAAATTTACATTCATTTATTTGGTGTGTGTGTGTGTGTGTGTGTGTGTGTGTGTGTGTGTGTGCCTGTGTTGTGCATCCAGCCTTACTGTGCTTGGGGAGGCCAGAGGACAATTTCCAGGAATCAGCTGTCACCTTCCACCGCCTGGGTCCTAAGGTTGGGACTCAGGTCTCCAGGCATGGCGGCTGGCAGCTCTGCTGCCTGAAATATCTCACTCATATTCCCTTTCATCTGTGAAACAATTATTAGAAAAAATAAATCATAACTCAGTACTGTGGTAGCTTTGGAAGATACTGTGTCAAAATGTCTTTGCCCCTAACTCTGAGATCATAAACCAACAACAGAGACAAAGAAACTGTGTTTTGGGGGGGAGATCAGAGACCTCCCAAGACCACCTGAAGCACAGCACCCCATGGAACATTTTCCAAAATCGACCATATACTGGCACACAGAAGAAACCTCCACGAATACAAAAAGATTGAAATAATTTCATGCATTCTATCAGACCACAGTGCAATAAAGCTCAACATCAACACCAGGATAAGCCCTACTGCCTACAAGAACACATGGAGACTAAACAACACACTCTTGAATAATGAATGGGTCAAGGAAGAGATAAAGAAAGACATAAAAGCATTCCTGAAACTGAATGACAATGACAATACAACACAACAAAACCTATGGGATACCTTAAAAGCAGTCCTAAGAGGGAAGTTTATAGCCCTGGGTGCCTACATTAGAAAAACAGAAAGAGCACAAGTGAATGATCTAACACTACAGCTAAAAGCACTTGAGAGGCAACAACAGATGAACCCTAAACGCAACAGACAGGAAGAAATAACAAAAATCAGAGCAGAAATCAATGAAATAGAAACAAAGAAAACAATACAAAAAATCAATGAAGCCAAAAGTTGGTTCTTTGAAAGAATAAACAAGATAGACAGACCTCTAGCCCAGTTAACAAAAAGAAAGAAGGAACAACTCCAAATCAATACAATCTGTGATGAAAAGGGAAATATCACAACGGACAAGGAAAAGATCAAGAAAATTATATGGGAATATTACAAGAACCTATATTCTACCAAGTTTGAAAATCTAGAAGAAATGGATGAATATCTGAAATCCTGGGAATCACCAAAGCTTGGCCAAGAGGAGACCAGCAGCTTAAACAGACCCATAACATATGAAGAAATAGAGGATGTAGTAAGAAGCCTCCCAACTAAAAAAAGCCCAGGCCCAGACGGTTTCACAGCAGAATTCTATAAAACATTTCAAAAAGACCTACAACCATTATTTCTGAAACTGTTTAGAAGTATACAATCAGAGGGAACTCTCCCAAATTCCTTCTATGAAGCCAACATCACTCTATTACCAAAACCAGGCAAAGATACAACTAAAAAGGAGAATTATAGACCCATCTCCCTCATGAACACAGATGCCAAAATTCTAAACAGAATACTGGCAAATCGCATACAGACCCACATCAAGAAGATCATCCATCATGACCAAGTTGGATTCATACCAGAGATGCAGGGATGGTTCAACATACGAAAATCAATAAACATCATCAAACACATAAACGGAATCAAAGACAAAAACCACACCATCATCTCAATTGATGCTGAAAAAGCCTTTGACAAAATCCAGCATCCCTTCATGCTTAAAGTCCTAGAAGGAATTGGATTGGAGGGATCATTCCTCAATGTAATCAAAGCCATATACAGGAAACCCACAGCCAATATCATCCTAAATGGGGAAATGACAGAAACATTCCCTTTAAAGGTAGGAACTCGGCAAGGCTGCCCCCTATCACCACTCCTCTTCAATATAGTGCTTGAAACACTTGCTAGAGCAATAAGGCAAGAAAAGGATATTAAAGGAGTACTAATTGGAAAAGAGGAAGTCAAACTATCCCTATTTGCTGATGATATGATTGTTTACTTAAGGGATGCAAAAAACTCCACCAGAAAACTCCTAGAAACGATTAACAGCTTCAGCAAAGTGGCAGGATACAAAATTAACCTTAGAAAATCAATGGCCTTTCTTTACACCAAGAACAAGCAACTGGAGAAAGAATTCAAAGAGACCTTCCCACTCACAATAGCCTCAAAAACAATAAGATACCTAGGAACAAACCTAACCAAAGACACCAAAGACCTCTACAACAAAAATTTTAAACCCTTAAAGAAAGAAATTGAAGAAGACCTCAGAAGATGGAAAAACCTCCCATGCTCATGGATTGGGAAAATTAACATTGTAAAAATGTCCATTTTACCAAAACTCTTGTATAGATTTAATGCAATCCCAATCAAAATCCCCAAGAGTTTCTTCACAGGCTTGGAAACAAAAGTTCTTAAATTCATTTGGAAAAACAAAAGACCCCGAATAGCCAAATCAATCCTGAGTGAAAAGAGCTACACAGGAGGGATCTCTATACCAGATTTTAAACTATACTACAGGGCTATAGTCATAAAAACAGCCTGGTACTGGCACAAAAACAGACCTGTTGACCAATGGAACAAAACCGAAGATCCAAATCTGAGCACATACAATTTCAGCCATCTCATATTTGACAAGGGGGCCAAGAAGCCACAATGGAGAAAAGACAGCATCTTCAGCAAGTGGTGTTGGCAAAACTGGATCACCACTTGTAGAAGAATGAAATTAAACCCCTACCTCTCACCCTGTACAAAAGTCAACTCCAGATGGATTAAAGACCTCAACGTGAAACCCCAAACTCTGAAGGTGATAGAAGAAAAAGTTGGCAGCAGACTACAAGACATAGGCGTAGGAAAAGACTTCCTAAATCAGACAGCAGCTGCACAAGAATTAAGGTCGACAATTGACAAATGGGACCTCATTAAACTCAAAAGCTTCTGTACATCAAAAGAAAAAATCAAGGAAGTGAAGAGAAATCCCAGAGAGTGGGAGGAAACCTTCACTGCAGAAACATCTGACAAAGCATTGATTACCAGAATATAAAAACTACTCAAAAAACAAAGAAGAAAGAAAACAAATGACCCACTCTATAGATGGAGCAAAGAGCTGAACAGAGACTTCACAAGTGAGGAAATAAAGATGGCTGACACGTTAAGAAGTGTTCAACATCACTAATCATTAAGGAAATGCAAATCAAAACCACTTTAAGATATCATCTTACTCCAATAAGAATGTCTAGGATCAAGAAAACAAATGATACCAAGTGCTGGAGAGGTTGTAGGGAAAGGGGAACACTCATCCACTGCTGGTGGGAATGTAAACTCGTACAGCCACTATGGAAAGCAGTGTGGAGAACCCTTGGAAGACTTGGAATGAACTTGCCACCCGACACAGCCATACCACTCCTAGACATGTACCCTCAAGACTCACCCCACCGCAGAGATACATGCACGGCCATGTTTATTGCAGCTCTCTTCACAATAGCAAGGAGCTGGAACCAACCCAAATACCCCTCAACTGAGGAGTGGATAGAGAAAATGTGGTACATCTACACCATAGAGTTCTATGCAGCAGTAAAGAAAGATGACATCATGAGATTTGCAGGAAAATGGCTGGAGCTAGAAGACATCATGCTGAGTGATGTAACACAATCCCAGAGAAACAAATGACGAATGGTATCCCTCATCTGTGGATGCTAGTGCCAATTACCTAGTTGTAACTATTTCTTGTGCATGGCCCCTTGAGCTTTCGTCCAAGCAGTTGGGAGTGATGCATACTGGAAACAACAACAACCACAACAACAACAGAAAGGACTTCATCAATGAACTGACTGAAACAGTGAACTTCTGCTCAAAACAGTCAATTTCCACATGGAAAATATCGAGAAAGACTGAGAAAGAGAGGAAAAGCATGTTTCGCAGAATGCATAAGCTCTGAGCTCTGGTGGGATGGGGGCATAGGGTGGGGGACACAGGTCTAGATTTGATAATCTTGTACAAAATATACATTAAAAAAGTGAGATAGAAAAAAAGAAAAAAAAAGAACTATGTGTTTTGGAAACAGGAGGCCATAGGGCCACTCATCAGACATTTCCAACTGACTCCTTTGTGGACTTGGGCCCGGTATGCTTTCTCACTTTCTGAAACCAAGTACAGCTAATCTTCTTACATCCATGAAATATGGACCAGGGACTTTTCAGCTACAGACTTTATTCTTGGTCCTTTCCTGTTGGGAAAAGTGTTGGATAACATCTACCTAAATGGGCTTTTGTGTCCCTCTGAGTCCTCATCCCTTGCTGCAGGCTGGGTGCATGCACCATCACCTGGGCAAATACCTGGGAGAAATTAATTATAAGGAGGAATAGCTGATTATGCTCCATGTTTCTAGAACTGCAGTCCTTAATCCTCCGTCTCTGTGGACTGGCATCTCAAGCAAGCAGATGGGTGGGGATGAGTGAAGTGAGTAGCCAAGGGGTGTGTGGCAGAGCCTGTTCACCTCAAGCTGGACAGAAGGCAGAGAGGAAGACAAGAAGGAACAAGGGCAGAACTTCTGTCAAGTGCATGCCTACAGCTACTTGCTTCTTCCAATAAAGCCTCATCTCTCAACTTTCCAGCACCTTCCAAATAGTACCATCAGCTGGGCTGAAGTCCCTACCAACTGAGCTGGCATGGATCCTGTCTAGCTAAGCACTGAATTGTCTTTTGGTATAAGCACAATGCAAACATTTGTCTTATTAAGAGCTGGAGACAGGAATTTTGGGGATATTTATCTATAAACTGTAAATTAAAAAGTGTAGTGATCTCTTACTTTCAGACTCTGAAATTACTGTACATGGGTGGAAGGTACTTATTCATATCTTAGAATAATATACAATTAAAAATTAAAGGGGAAAATGTGAATGCTTAAGCATATTTTGGAATTAACATACAGTTTATTTTCAGAGGTCATAATTTTGATACATATGTGAAGTTTATATAGGCATATGTTGGAACAATACAAAGGGGAGGGAACAACAACAGCACCTGGGTCAAAGAACTGACTGATACAGTTAAATTCTGCCCAAAACAAGAAGCCTCTGCAGTGAAAAACTTTGGAAAGACTGAGAGAAAGATGCAAGGCGTGTATGACAGAAGGCATGAACTGGGGTGGAGTGGGGGACAGGGAGAGGGGATGTGTCTAAATTGGACTGAAAGATAATGTATGAATACACAAATCATAAATATAAAAAGAAAATAATAAAAATAAAAATGTGTACCATATTAATAAAGTGTAGTGGTCTAAGTGGACATTCATTACTGAATTCATGATAATATATCATCCCAAATATTCCCCATAAGAAGAGAGCAAATCATGACTTGGCATTTTCACAGACTTAGAATTAACTGCCACAGTTCCTGATGTAAAGTATGGCATGCAATGTAAACCACAATGAATTCATGGGATGTCCTGCTGTCCGTCATGTCTTCCCAGACCCTCTCCTTCTTTCTTGGCTTTTTAAGACACTGCTTCAGGTAACACAGAGAGGCCTGAACTTATTCATATCTGACAGCCACCTCGCACACCAGATCCTCCTGCTGATACCTCCTGAATATGTGAGGTACAGAGACACAGGACCATACTGGCTCTTCAGAATGTTCCTTTAGCAGTATCTGTGGCACAGGGAACATTTAAACATTTTACTAATTGGATTCTGCTGTCATTTTTCACAAACCTCCATGAGTTATAATAGTTTTGTGTTTAGTCTGAATTCATAATCTGGCAGATACGAATTCAAAGCCAGGATCAAACATTCAAGACACACTCTGCCAAGAGATGGTTAACAGAATAATGTAAATTCACACATACTTGAATAAAATTCAGGCAAAGCAGTATTGATAAAATCACTATAAATAGAGTTCCCAAGACTTTACCAACTCCTGCTACAGAGAGAGTTGCTTCTGGGATGTATTTCTAATTATGGATAATATTCATGATTTAATATAATGATAAAATAACTCAACCATAAAAGTGGAAGAGTTTAATTAAAAGCAAGCTTGTGTAAAAGGAAATTTATGCTCTGTAGGCAAGAAATTAGACATATCATTTAGGAGATTAGGAGCTGCAAATTGCACTTGGGTAGGGGAGCACTTCCAGGTGACCAGAGGAAAGGAGAAATGCATTTGGATTCTTGATCATGATCAGAACACATTGAAGAATCTTCAACTCGTGGACAGGTTCCTCAAGGAGATCATCTGTGTGGAACAGAGGTGGGCCAGGCTTTCTCCAAGGCAAGAACAGATTCAGGTACCAACTGGATGGAACAGGCCCTCAGTGTTCTCCTGGTGTCATCCCAGGGCTGGGGGTGGAGAGCAGAGCTTTCATTCACTTAAGGCTACAGAGAAGATTCAGGCTCTGAGGTGTACTACAGAATGAAAAGCAGAGCTGGTACCAAGCCTGTGATCCCAGCACTCAGGAGGAGGAGGAGGAGGCAGGGGGACCAGGCTTTGGAATAAGCTGGGGATACATCTTGACATTTTACTTATTTTTTAATTTTAATTTTATGTGTATGAGTGCATTTCTTGTATGTATGTAAGCACACCCATGTCATGCAATGCCCAGGAAGGTCAGAAGAGGGAACTGGAATTAAGGACAGTTGTTAAGGTTAGGGTGCTGGGGATTGAACCTGGGTCCTCTGTAAGAGAATGGAGGGCTCATAACTGCTGAGTCATCTCTCCATCATCTTGAGGTTTATAAACCAAACCAAGCATTTTGCACCTTCCTGTTACTTATTTTACATCACAAGATATCCTTTCTCCTCTGTCGATTCTATTTCATGGGATTTTAATGGAGATTTGTTTTGTTTTGTTTTGTTTTAAGTTTACTGCAACTCTTCTTGGTCTCTGTCCTTTAAACAGGTAGAGACATCCACAGCATTGGGAACAGAGCCAAGAACTGACTCTGATACTCCCGAGGACCTTTGAATACTCTGGTAATGGATGCTACATAAGACCCCTTGAAACAGTTCAGGAAACACAAGGAGAACAAAAATGTGACACACCAATTCCTGTTAGGACTACCTGCAGCCATAGGCTTCCTGGATGAGAGCTGAGTTTATACTGCTAATTTTTTCTGGATCCTGGTACTTAGTAGAGCTGAATCTGCAGCCCAAACTCCACAGTTCCTGAAGAACCCCAACATCCCCCAACTCATTGGTCACTACACCTTCTCCTGAACTGGATGGCACTCTGTGTGATTCATACAACATTAATTTCAAATGACTTAGACCTGAGTGCTCATGGTACTGTGTGACTGTATGCAGAAACATGAAAGTCACAGACACATCTTTCTTGGTAGGATCTTCCCTCTTATTATCTTTACAAGATTTATTTTAAATTTTAAGTTATATGCAGGTGTATATGCCTGCATGAGGGTAGTGCAGGTGTGTGTATAGGGTCCAGAAGAGGGTGTCGGATTCCCTGCAGCTGTTGTGAAGGTGACTATGAACTCCCTGACCTGGGTGCTACTCTGATCCTCTGCACCAGCAGAATGTGCTCTTAAGGGCTGAGCCATCTGCCAGGCACTAGGAGCTCCCATCTTCTGTGTTTACAGAACCTTCCATTTTCCAGATCAGTGTCTGAGACCTTTCATGCTTGTCAGCATGCATTTGTATCTATGTCTCCTGATTAATGACTATAAATAGATGCTACCCTTTCTAAAGTGATCTTTATGGATAATGGAGTCTTTTGTCTTTTTAGACAATGGATTTACATATTAGCTCTTAATATGTATTTAAATTCTTTTTGTCTTTTTCTTTTTTTTTTTTTTTTTTGGTCTTTTCGAGACAGGGTCTTCCTGTAGCCCCAGCTGTCCTGGAACTCACTCTGTAGACCAGGCTGGCCTTGAACTCACAGAGATCTGCCTGCCTCTGCCTCCCAAGCGCTAGGATTAAGTATTTAAATTCTAATATAATAAAATACAGTTGATATTTTTCAATATGAAAAGATAGAGAATGTGAACTCAAGAGCATGTAAAAAGAGAGACAGAGTTATTGTGTGAGAGAATGGAAACAGGAGAGTTCATTTTCCCTTATTTCTTTAAAATTCTGTTTTAGGGAATCACATGATGTTTATAGTTAGAAAAATGCTTTTTTTTTGAGGAAATTACTTAAAAGTCAGACTCTTGCATAGACTTCATTTATGTTGTCAATCAGGCAAAAATAATACACAAGAGACTTAATTTAAAAGAGAAATTAGAGGATCAGGACTAGCTTCATTGGGTAAACTTCACATCCTACCTGGTATTGTCAGCTCCTTGTCCTTTAAAAGTATTTATTTTATTTTATTTTTATCACTTTTCACCACAGCAAATGGACTCTGGTCTCTTAGTGGGAACAACGTCCATGAACGTTCATTACTTTAGTATTTTTAGCAGAGTTGATATTGATGGCTCAGTGAAAATGTTTAAAAGCAAAAACTATGAAATCCATCATTGGGAAAAATGTGATTTCTCATGAAATGTACATATAATTAGAATGTGACTCTTTTTACCTGTCATATGTCAGTTACTGTTTAAAATACTGAGAAATTAAGCAATTATTTCAATTTTATCAGCTATAAAATTATTGGTTTTCCTCTAATAACTATGAAGAAAGCATAGATAATTTAATTATTTTAAGGCTTACTAGCTAAGATCATGGTTTAAAAAATATTATTCTAAAGAGATTATTGACTCTCTGAAAAACTTAGAGGATTTACCAAGACTAAAAATGTATGAAGTAAGCCTTAAATATTTTGCTGCCTTGCACGTTAGAAGATACAAAGATAAAGAAAAAAAAGGAGGAAGAGGAGGGTGAGGAGGAAGAAGAAGAGGAGGAGAAAGAGGAAGAAAAAGAAGAGGACAAAATAAATATTAACAACTCTCAAATCTGGGGCAGGTTGACTAGAAATATTTGTAATTATACTTACCTGCTGAATAAATCAGTAAGACGTGGAGTTTTGCTGCATCAAATGAAGTAAAAAAGAAAGGAAAGGAAAAGAATTTCTGCATGTGAGTATAACCTACTTTAACCTTTAAAATATTAAATGTAAAATTTATAGTAATGTTTTCTTTTTGGATTATTTGACTGTTTCACACATTCATTCTGATTACTCTCCTCCACAAGCTTTCTTTACTATTCTTCATTCATATCAATCACCCTCATCCCTACCAGTTCCTCTCACAGAATCCTGATCTTTGGTTTTGTCTTATGACCTATTTAGTTTAACTACAGCCGTCTTGTAACCATTAGATTAGAGTTATCCATTGGAGCCTGGCGAGGTCATTAGTGATTACACATCAGTTGCAAAGATTTCAACACTGAGGGGGTTCAGTCCCTTGACCCCACCTCCATCCATCCTTTAATGTAAAAGGAGTTTAAAAGGAGTCATCCTCTAACAGGAGGAAAATGTCCCTACCAGAAACCACATAAAGCACAGTACCAGGGATGGGCCATCTCTTTGGATATTAATTAATTATTTTACTAGGGATGCCTTATACACCCCAACATTTCTGGGAATTCTCATTGCACTTGGTTACCTTCCAGAAATTAATTATAAGTCCCTAAATGTGAAGACAACACCAGCACATACTTGAGCCATAGAATGTGGATAAAGCAAGCTGCTAGTGACCTGTATTCTTCATTCCTACAGGCTAGCTTTCATCATGCTGGATGTTTCTATGCAACCTACAAGGGGAGAAAAATAATTACCAACCTTACACAGCTGTGAACACTGGAAGCTGCAATAACCACAGGTCTAGCAAGATATGTCCATTGGTGTAATAGTGGTTTGAATGTTAATGGAGTAACCAATCACTTTCTTACTGGATTTAGGACCTGCTTCACTAGATGGAACCCATACCTGGCACCATTATTGGGTCAAGAAGACGTGACTAGTGGATCATAAATCCTAGGAAGGGATCCTACTGCTATGATTTTGTTAAAAGGACTTACCACCTATAGATGGGCTATGGACTCATTATTACACAGAATTTATGTAGGAATCCACAGAAGCTATGAGTTCTTGATTACAATGACTGTATCTCACACAGAAGGGCTATTTTACAACCCACCTCATAACATTTTCCCCATTCTCTCTTCTGCAGTGATTCCTAGGCCATAGACAGAATGGTATAATTTTTGGAAAAAGGAGCCAGTACGCCTTAATAATCAATTAGTTATTCTAGACTTGGACATTATTAATAAGAATTACTTACCACGGGTTAGGGGCAAGGCAATACTGATCACTCAGACATACAAAACACATTTCATAATAATATAGTTAAATGGAAAATCATAACTTGGAAATTGTATATAAATTTGGAATTACTATTCAAGACACCACCTAGTGCAAGCTCTTTGGAGTGTGCAGTAACATAAAACAAAAAGACGTCCATTTGACTTTGGAAACTTGACAGATGTCAGAAGTCATGCTAAGTTTAATACCTTTATCTTCTGCAAAGGAAAAGTATTTTCATTCTATAAAGGTAGAAAATATGTGCCTAAAGGGGAAAATAATTCCCAAGATATACAGCTGTTTGGAGACTACTAAACTAGATTTAAGGAATGTGGCTTGTAGGCAATAAACATTATCTCCATCTCACAGAAGGAATGCAAAAATGTAGTTTTTTAGGGAATACATCACCCCAGTAAACCCAGAAAGGTGACGCATGTCAGGAGCCTGGCAATGCCCAGTTACTACTTAATTTTCCAAAAGGGATTAAAGCAGATGACAGAGTCTAACAGTCCCACAGATTTAACAGCACTCTGAAGATTTGTGTGGATTTTGCTTGAGATCATGGGATTCAGAAATTGATGAAGCCTCACAGCTAATCCATTGCCATCTAGCCTTCTTCTTTCTGTGGGTGGGAGAGACAGAAAATAATTAGGGCCAGAAGTATCTTGTTTCAACAATGTATCCAAATTTTTACATGTCTTGTTTACCAAATCTGTCTCACAGCACACCAACAGAAGAAAACATGGAAAACCAGACAGTTGTCACAAAACATAAAGCAACATTTCTTTTAATATCTCTTCTTTTTCATTTCTTTATTTTTTTTCAAGACAGTGTCTCCCTGTAGCCCCAGCTGTCCTAGAACTCATTTTGTAGAACAGGCTGGACTTGAACTCACAAAGATCCACCTGCCTCTGCCTCCCGAGTGCTAGGATTAAAGGTGTGTGCCACCATGCCCAGCTCAACATCTCTTCTTAATCCACTGTCTGAAGATGTGCCCTTCTTGCAAGAAAGCTGCCCAGGAATAGAAATATGAGTAGGCATAACCTTTTCAACAATTACATTTGTGTGTGTGTGTGTGTGTGTGTGTGTGTGTACACGCACCCATGTTCTGGTACATGTGTGGAGGTCAGAGGACAGTTTCTGGGAATCAGTGCTCTCCTTCTACTCTGTGGGTTCCAGGGATTGTATGCAGGCCATCAGTCTTGGCATCCAGTGCCTTTACCCTCTGAGCCATCTCACCAGCCTGGATGTTGCCTTTAGAATCTGCTTTTCTATTGTTTCTGTGATATGCATGCAATTTTCTCAAAATGTGTGGCTTTGTTTCTCAAAGCACCAAACATAGTTGCTGCATGTTGGTGGTTCTGTTGAGCTGTCTGCTGACTCTCTCCTCTGACCACTTAGAACTCAGGTTTTCTAGTTTTCTAACAGACAGCATCTTTCTTTTAGAGGCCAAAATTCTGCTCCTGCTGCTACTTTATTAGGTAGGCTTTGTGGTCCTTTCAAAACATTTACAATACTGCTTTCTCTGAGAAGAGAGAAAACATACATACATCACCATCATCATCACCACCATCATATTCATCACCATCTCTTTCTTGGAATTCATCCAACTCTATTCTATACTCAAAGTATCTGAACTAGGGTAATAGAAAAGGTCAGATTTCCAGCCTGTAAAATTTCTGATGAATAACAGTGAAAATAATTTTCCTCTTACCTAGAAAAATAGAGAAAGAGTAATTATCATGGGCAGCAGTCAGTCTGGATCAGTGGTGTTTGGTTTCAGGAGGAAATAAGAACTCTGCTCATCAGGGTATGAAATCTTTCATGTTTCTCACTCCCAGATAGCAAGGACTTCATGCCAGAGATGCACACGTGGATTTGTTTATTCCTTGTTGGTTGGGTATTGAATAAATTCTTGAAGAACATTTCCTAAAGGAATTCTCTTAATCACAGAGTTTGAACAACCAAATGTTAATTTGACCCCACTTAACTATACTTAACATGAAGCTTCAATTTTTAAAAAATATTTCCTTTAACTTAGCTGTAGCCTAGCAAAATCTCAAATGTGCTTTTATATTTAAAAACACAGCAATGTAATATTCATGTTTTTGTAAAGAAATAAACAGAAAAAATCAAAACAACAATAAAAAACTACACAGATGATGACGCTAGACTGATATAAAAATGAATATGAGACCAGTAAGCTGCGTCCTCATGTAAGTGCTTTCTGTACCAGCCTAACACCCTGGGGGAGGACAGAATGAACTCTTAAAAGTTGTCCTCTGTTAGTCACTTTTCTGTTGCTGTGATAAAATCACCGTGAGCAAGGGAACTTATAAAAGGAAGAGTTTATTTGAGCTTATGATTGACGGTTCCAGGGAATCAGAGTCCATTGTGGCGGGAAGCATGGTGGCTGGGGTTGGAGCAGCAAGCCGAGGGTCACATCTCGCAATGAGCACAGGAAGGAGAGAGAGAGAGAGAGAGAGAGAGAGAGAGAGAGAGAGAGAGAGAGAGAGAGAGAGAGAGAGAGAGAGAGAGAGAGAGAGAGAGACTGGAGACCACAAGGCTTGTTAAACTCACTAAGCCTGCCCCCAATAACGTACTTCCTCCAACACAGCCACACCTTCTAAGACCTCCAAGAACAGTGCCACCAACTGGAGACAAAATGTCTGAATACTTAAAGCCTATGGGGTCACTCATTCAAACCACCATATCCTCTGACCTCCACATGCATGCCATGGCCCACACATGCCCACACTCCATCACATACACACACACACACACACACACACACACACACACACACATACGTACACACACCATAAACATATACACAAAACAATAAATAAATTCAATTAAAAATTACTGAGGACACAGGGAAAGGGTGCAGTTCCTTGGAAAGAGCCCTTGCTAGTATTCCAGGAGTTCGGTCCTGACCATAGAAGAGTAATCAAATGAATAAATAAAACTGTTTTTGTGGGTGTAACAGAATGATAGAGAGAGGGAGAGAGACAGAGACACAAGGGGAAAGTTATTTTGCATAATCTAAATTTAGCTAAAAGACACAAGTTGGAGGGGATTGTTTGAGAGGAGCAAGAGAACCAGCGGTAGGTAAAGCTTTACAAGAAGGTGACGAACATGATGATGTGCACACGATCAACATACTTTATAATTACACGCATGTGGGAAAATGTCCTATAATGTGGATCTGGTGGTACAGAATGATAATCTCAGGTCCTCAGAAAGTTGAGGCAGGAGAATCACAAATTCAAGTACTGCTTGGTCAACTTAATATGAAACTTTCCCAGTAAAATATAAACATATACACATATAGGTTTGTGTATCTATAACACATGTATAAAAGGAGATGGAGTAGAAGTCAGTGGTGACTGCTTGCCCAACATGCATTATGTCCTAGTTCTACCTCAACAGAGGGCAGAAAGCAAGGGAAAATTTGCAAATTGATATGTAAAAATAAAGATGATAGGCAACAGTGGCAGCCAAGTGTCTATATATATATATCCCAAATCTATTTGGCTATTAGCTCTCTCCTTGGAGGAATAACTCACAGCAGATGCCACAAGCTTATGTCCTCTAGTGGTTAGGAGATGTTATAAGCCACAATAAGAACTTGTCACCCTTTATAGAGAAACCACAGTTTGCGGATTAGCATACCATCCTAAGTGCATCATTGTGTCATGATGACTCCTACAGACCTCGACTTGACCATCCAGACATTAATTCTGGCAATTCTGGCTTAAATGTTTTAGTCCTTTTGAAACATACACGAAATACGCTTCGAGCTAATACTTAGTAGTCGACTAGACTTCTAAAGGTGTACTTCATCCTGGAAATCTAAGCTGAGTTCTACCCCCACATGTAAGGGACAAAGAGCACTGG
Source organism: Rhizomys pruinosus (assembly GCA_009823505.1). Taxonomy (NCBI): domain Eukaryota; kingdom Metazoa; phylum Chordata; class Mammalia; order Rodentia; family Spalacidae; genus Rhizomys; species Rhizomys pruinosus. The sequence goes on from VZQC01006590.1 coordinate 836,353, forward strand.
CTGAACAGACGGTAGTCAGAAAATGAACACTCCAAAGAAATTCAGACTGTTTTCTTCCACCTCAACTTGCTGCGCCCTTCCCCCAAAGCCCAGGAACAAACTATGGAAGAGGAGGCATCGTAGAATTTGGTACAAGGGCCTAGGAAGAGTAAGATTAGGGGAATGGTGAATCGTAGCATCGTGCAGGAATATGCTGACAGGAAGGGCATGGTCGCTGGTCTTATGTACTGTGGAATTCAACATGCCTGTGTGCTACCATACAAGTCTTACTGCTTCACTGTGACTTATTGATGCGACACCTTGTTGTTCAAAACTATCATTAGATACTTGCAAAAATGACGGAGCAATGTACCTCATTGATGGACTGATAACTAGATGCATAATGTACTTTCAGATCCACTAGTTATCATGACAAAATGTCAACTGTGTATTTATAATATGGGCATTGTTTCCTAGAATCTCTCTTTTATACCAAAATGTAGATAAATAAAATAAAAAGAACTAATAAATAATTAAAAGGTAGCAATGACACTGTCAATAAATAAGTTAACTTTGGGATTTATAAGATACAAAAGAAAATAAAAGTCATATCATCGAACAATGGGTTCTAATCACATTCTGTTTTTACAATTCAAACACAAAAAGATGGATAGGTGGCTGGGAGATGTATGGCCTAGGCAGTTAAGTGAGCTCCGATCCCTCTTCTTGCAGCTGCCGATTACACTCACGGACCCACTGCTTCCACTGGATGCACTGTTTCACATGTTCTGTCGCCTGTCTTGCTCTCCAAGTTCACCTCCTATCACATTGCCTCCCTAGCTTTTCTTGCCACCAAAATCTGGGCGGTCTGAGGCTTGCTCACCCTCGTCTTCTGGCTTTAACAACATACATCCACTTCAGATTACTGTTCCCATATCCTGTCTGCCTCGCAAAAAAAAAAAACTTCCTTCATAGTTCACGTGTTGAATTAGGCTGCATGGCAAGTCTAGGTGAGCCCAAGCTCACCCTTTCCACCTGCCGGTGTTCACCGATTACTGTCATGACCCTGCCTGCCTAATAAGAGCCTTGTCTGGGAGATCTGATGCCCTTCTATCTGACCTCTGAGGGCTAGGGCATGTCTGCCCCCTCAGTTTTTTTGTCATTGGGTCTCATTCCTTTCCTTTATAATGAGTTTTAAAAACTATTATTTCTTATCTCTTGGTGTTATGTTGTGTGGTAGTATGCATATGTTGGTATGGTATGTAGTGTTAGCTGTGCGTACAAGTGATGGTATGTGTATGTATGGTCTGTGTAGATAGCAAACGTATGGATAATGTTGGGTAGATGGTTTATGTTTGGTATTGTCTGTAGGTAGGGTGGCTAAGTCATCGAGCAGAAGAGACACATGTTAACCATTCAAAATAAATGCCTAGAAAGTAAGTATAAAATAAAGATATCATGTAATGTACATGATTCAAATAGACAAAATAAAATGTGAAAAGATTTGATATTTGCTTAGTCAACTCCCAACCAACATTAAAATAGCCATGCATCCTACGAACTTTGACTCGTCCACATTGGAGTGGTCACGTCCTGGAGATCAACAACTTGTGGAGTTATGTGCTTGAATTCTCTCTCGTCGACCCCCCCATAGTTGTGAGTCCCGCTCCCTCCTAGAAATGAGGAATCAAACTCCGTTTTTATTTTTTTTTTTTTTACCCTTATGAGACCATATCTCCACTATCTTGAATGGGTCTTTTCTATTTTTCGGGAAATTAGGATGGCTGCTTAGCTCAAACTCATTGAAGTTTGCCTTTAAAGTCTGTAAATCTCGTGAGGTAGGTCTAGCTCCACAGATAGTTCTCTCAGCGTATGTTAGGTATACCAGCAGAGTCTTCCGCGGCACAGGGATAGGGGTTACTGTGGCCACACGGTCCTGCTTTGGTGCGCATTGGTATTAATGTGCATCTGAGAGGCTATCGAGGCGCCTTCTGGCTCGCACTGAACCCTCCATAGACTACATATGACTTAATTAGGTGCCAACTAATGGTATATGTGCAAGTCATAATATGTGGGACGAGGCTGACATCCTCTAGTGTTTTATATTAGGACCATTCGATGCTGTGGAGTTACATATTTTATGTTTAGCTCGCCCCCTCTGCATTTGAACCATGTTTTGTTAGCGAGAAATTCGGTTTGGAGGTTGGGAGCACATTGAATCCTCAAAGTCCATATTGCAAGGAGTTAAAAAAAGTGGTATAAGTTTTCCTCGTTTCTCCCAACTGTCTACTTAGGAGTGAGGTGCGGTGTTTCTCTTATGTGTTCTATAAAATTAGGCCATCTTTCTATATGCTATAGTTATCATATATTTTTTTTCATTGATTCCTATGCCAGGGTCCTATTTGTGGAGTAGCGTACGTCCTCACGAGCAGTATAGAACAGACATTGATACTTAAAGTATGGTTTGATTAGTGGCTAATTGTCTACCCTTCTGTACCCCCGGTGCAGTAAGAATGATTGAAGCGTAGCCCAATAATAATCAGGTTGTACTCTCTTTGTTTCTTGTGGATCTTCTGACATAATGGATTCCCATCCAAGTCTATACCTGGTGCAACCTGCACGGCAGAACTTTTGTCGCCGTCTGACCCAGATACGTTTCTCTTGTTCTTATCTCTGGCTAATTTTCTTTGTTTTGATTGGTAACGTACTTTCCGTTATTGAGGCTGTATGCTCTTGCAAATTCTGTTTCAACAATCAGCTCTCACGTGTAGCCCAGATTCAATACTACTAAGTGGCATCATTTGTCTTCTATGTCTTTCTATTGTTTAATTGATGCTTTATGTTCATTTCTCTAGCTCTAATTTTTCCTGACCTCAGTTTCATGGCGCATCTACTATGTCACGACTTGTGCTTCTCCCCCCCACCCCGATCCCACTCTCTTGCTTTGAGACTTTCAGTGCTCGTTCTCTGCCTGATACTGATCTGTCCTTGATATTTCTCACAGTTTTTTCCGCCATTTGTGTGTTTAGCTATAAGTGATAATTCACAGTTCTGAAGTACCAAGCATCCCTTCCAAAGTAACAAAGCTCAAGTTTTATTTAGTCACGGTCTGTTAGTTGCCATAATCCACAAGGCCATATCCTGCTTCTCTAGTGGCGTTTTACTGTCAGCGCAGAAGGGGAGCTAGAAGTAGCGGCTATCGCTGTGAGAAGGGTTTTTTCCTCCCACTCTGTCGGATTCCTCTTTGCTACACTTCGTCCAGTGTTGATGTGCTAAATGTACTGGTGTGTCCAGTTGCTCAGCATTGCTGTAGTTTTCGACCAATTCAACAATACGCAAGAGATCGCAGCCTCTTTATCTAGTACTACGCTCATCATAATTGCCGCACCCTTTGCCGACTGATATCCTCACCGGTTGTACGAAAAGGGTTGACAGGTGTCGAATAGACGCCTTAGAACTAAGTCTATACACTTTCGTCTACCTGCGTAGCTGTTGTTTGCTGGATATGGTGTTCTAGAGTTATGGCATGGTTCTCCTCATGGCGCCCTTGCACATGATTTCCAGACGAATAAACCTTTCCACATCTACTAATAGACCGCTGGTAGCCTATCATATGTAGGCAATCTAGAGCTGTTATACTAAGAGCTTATACTCATGGCATATTGCCTCAGATTTGCTAATGAGTTATCGGTGGTTACATGTTTGTAATAGTACGAATACTACTATGAGTTTGCAGATGAGTTTATCTTGATCCGATAAATTTGACATTTTTTCTCTTGTTAAAATATGTACAGGTTCTTTGCACTGTGGCTTATTATGACATCTCGCTAACCTTGTAGAGGATGTAAGCTTGTGGCATCAGCCATGGGTTATTCCTCCAAGGAGAGAGCCAATAGCCAATTAGATTTGGGATATACAGGCATATGGCTGCCTCTGCTGCACAGTATTTCCAGGCAGGTGAGGTGTAGCTGGTGTTGACTGTGGAGTCTTGCTTGACTCAAGGAGACCCGTATTTGCTTTATTGGTTTAGTGGCCTTTGGTAACACTCTCTGGTCTTCCAGAGGCCATCAGTACACTTGCATGTGTGGTCTCAATGCATCTTTCCCATGTTAACGTCAGGTCTTCAGCAGCAGGGCCAGTTGAGGATCTGGTCCTCAGGGGTCTCTCGGGTACTTTTTGGGGGGAGGAGAGTGGAAGCCCCTTGCTCTTTTCAGCTTTTCATTTCCCAGTTCCATCCACTTGAGGACAAAATCAGGTCTTGGTAAACCAGGCTTCCTTTTCTGAAGCATGAGCAGACTTTCCTCTTTATAGACTGGACACTGGTTGAAGAAGTCCCATCAGTGGCTCTCCAAGACCTCCCTGTGCAGGAAGACTGATGACCCACGTTTGCAGGACAGTTCAAGTGGTGACCCCATGCATAATCCCCTAAGGCTTGGTTGACCTCTGAGGGCAAGGAACAAAGTTACCCCTTAGGTCCCTCAGAAAAATTGGTATGGGCCTTAAGTATGGTCGTTAAGCACCCAGAAAGGTTAAGTTGAACCAGCCTATTACATTGCACCTATATTAAAATTGTATTCTTTGGAAACAAATTGTATGTTATTTCCATAGCATATTTCTTGATTTGCATTTTTCCATTTTAATCCCATATTACTCTAAAAGATACACACATACCATCCATCATGTACCAAAAACCCAAGGTCTGAAAATAAGTGTTAGATCAGCTCTAGAACCTATTTAGGGATTCACAATGCAAGAGCACAGTTGTCTTTAGATCATGAGGAATATAACATTAATATTGCTCAGTTTGTCTTACAACTAGGTACTAGCATCCACAGATAAGGGATACAATTCCTCTCTTGTTTTTTGTTTTTCTGGGATTGTGTTACTTCACTTAGCATAAAATCTTCTAGTTGCATCCATTTACCTGCAAATTTCATGATGTCATCTTTCTTCACCACTGTATAGAACTACATTGAGTAGATGTACCACATTTTCTCTATCCACCAGCAGTGGATGAGTGTTTCCCTTTCCCCACACCCTCTCCAGCATTTAATATCATTTGTTTTCTGGATCCTTGCCAGCCTTATTGGGGTGAGATGATATCTTAAAGTGGTTTTAATTTGCATTTCCTTAATTATTAGCGATGTTGAACACTTTTTAAGATGTTTCTCACCCATCTCTATTGCCTCACTTGAGAAGTCTCTGCTCAGCTCTTTAATCCATTTTTGAGTGAATCATTTGTTTTCTTCTTTGTTTTCTGACTAGTTTATATATTCTGGAAGTTAATGCTCTGTCAGATGTATCAGCAGTGAAGGTTTCCTCCCACTCTGTGGGTTTTCTCTTCACTACCCTGAATGTTTCTTTTGCTGTACAGAAACTTTTGAGTTTAATAAGGTCCCACTTGTCAATTGTCGACTTTATATCCTGTGCAGCTGCTGTCTGATCTGGAAAGTCTTCTCCTAAACTTATGTTTTATAAGTTGCTGCCAACTTTTTCTTCTATCACCTTCAGAGTTTGGGATTTTACATTTAGGTCTTTGATACATTTGGAATTGATTTTTTTATATGGTGAGATGTATTGGTTTAATTTTATTCTTCTACAAGTGGCAATCCAGTTTTGCAAACACCATCTGCTGAAGATGCTGCCTTTCCTCCATTGAGTCTTTTTGGTCCCCTTGTCAAATATGAGGTGGACGAAATTGTATATGCTCAAGTTTGGATCTTCAGTTTTGTTCCATTGGTCTACAGGTCTGTTTTTGTTCCAGTACCAGGCTGTTTTTATGACTATAGCCCTGTAGTATAGTTTGATGTCTGGTATAGAAATCCCCCCTGTATTGCTCTTATCACTCAGGGTTGCTTTGGCTATTCAGGGAATTTTGTTGTTCCATATGAATTTAAGAATTTTTTCCAAGCCTGTGAAGAATGACCTTGGAATTTTAATTGGGATTGCATGAAATCTGTATATTAATTTGGGTAGAATGGACATTTTCACTATATTAATTTTTCCAATCCATGAGCATGGGAGATCTTTCTATCTTCTGATGCCTTCGTCAATCTCCTTCTTCAGGAGTTTATAATTTTTGTTGTAGAGATCTTTGGTTGCTTTGGTTAGGTTTAGTCCTAGGTATTTTTATTGTTTTTGAGGCTATTGTGATTGGGAAGGTCTCCTTGTATTCCTTCTTCAGTTGCTTGTTGTTGGTGTAAAAAAGGCTACTGATTTTTCTAGGTTAATTTTGTATCCTGCCACTTTACTGAAACTCTTAATTGTTTCTAGGAATTTTATGGTGGAGTTTTTACTATCCCTTAGGTAAACTATCATATCATCTGCAAAAAAGGATAGTTTTACTTCCTCTTTTCTTTTAACTGCCTTTTCTTACCTTATTGCCCTAGCCAGTGTTTCAAGCACTATATTGATGTGGAGTGGTGACAAGGGGCAGCCTTGTTGGGTTCCTACATTTATGGTGAATCCTTCTAACTTTTCTCCACTTAGGATGATGCTGGCTGTGGGTTTTTATATATGGTTTTCATTATGTTGATGAATGATCCTTCCAGTCCAATTTCATCTAATATTTTAATCATGAAGGGATGCTGGATTTTGTCAAAGGCTTTTTCTGCCTCAATTGTGATGATGGTGTGGTTTTTGTCCTTCAGTCTGTTTATGTGTTTTATGATATTTACTGGTTTTCATATGTTGAACCATCCTTGCATCTCTGGGATGAATCCAACTTGATCATGGTGAATGATATTTTTGATGTGCTTCTGTATAAGGTTTGCAAGTATTTTGGTGAGAATTTTTGCACCTGAGTTTATTAATGAGATGGGTCTGTAGTTCTCTTTTTTTGGTTGCATCCTTGCCTGGTTTTAGTATTAGAGTGATGCTGGCTTCATAGAAGGAATTTGGCAGATTCCCCTCTGCTTGTATCCTTTTGAACAGTTTTAGTAATAATGGTTGTAAGTCCTCTTTAAATGTTTTATAGAATTCTGCTGTGAAACCATCTGGTTTAGTTGGGAGGTCTCTTATTACAATTTTTAATTTCTTCATATATTATGGGTCTGTTTAAGCTGTCAATCTCCTCTTGGTTTAGCTTTGGTGATTCCCCGGATTGCATATATTCATCCATTTCTCTTAAGTTTTCAAATTTGGTAGAGTATAGATTTTTGAAGTATTCCCATATGATCGTCTGGATCTTTTCACTGTCTGTTGTGATATTTCCCCTTTCAACATGAATTCTATTAATTTGGAGTTGCTCTTTCTTTCTTTTGGTTAACAGGGCTGGGGTCTGTATATCTTGTTTTTTCTCTCAAATAACCAAATTTTGGATTCCTTGATTTTTTTGTTTTTTTTTCTTTGTTTCTATTTCATTAATTTCTGCTTTGATTTTTGTTATTTCTTCCTGTCTGTTGTGTTTAGGGTTTATTTGTCATTGTCTTTCAGGTGTTTTTAGCTGCAGTGTTAGCTCATTTATCTGTGTTCTTTCTGGTTTTTATTATTATTTTTTTATTGTTGTTGTTTTAATATAGGCACCCAGGGCTGTAAACCTCCCCTTCGGACTCCTTTTAAAGTGTCCCATAGGTTTTGTTGTGTTGTATTGTCATTGTCCTTTAGTCCCAGGAATGCCTTTATCTCTTTCTTTATTTCCTCCTTGACCCATTCATTATTCAGGAATGTGTTGTTTATTCTCCATGTGTTCCAGTAGGTAGCAGGGCTTATCCTGGTGTTGATATTGAGCTTTATTGCACTATGGTTTGATAGAATGCACGAAATTATGTCAAATTTTTTTATTTATTGAGTGTTTTTCTGTATCCAAGTATGTGGTCAATTTTGGAGCATGTTCTGTGGGGTGCTGAGTAGAAAGTATATTCTCTAGTGCTTGGGCAGAATATTTGAAAGATGTCTGTGAGATCCATTATCTTTATTGTTTTTGTTCAGTTCAGATGTTTCTCTGTTTATTCTTTGTGTGGTTGATCTGTCCAAAGGACTCAGTAGGGTATTGAAGTCCTCTACTATGAATTTTCTGGGGTTAATCTATATCTTGATGTCCTGTAGAGTTGTATTTACAAAGGCCGGTGCACCGGAGTTTGGTGTATATATATTCATGATTGTGAAGTCTTCATGGTTAATTTTCCCTTTGATAAGAATGTAATGGCCCTCTTTATCTCTTCTAATTTCTTCTACTTTGAATTCTATTTTGTGTGCTATTAAGATAGCAATTCTTGCTTTCTTTTTGGTACTATTTGCTTGGAATATTTTTTTTTTCTATCCTTCCACTTTAAGTTGATGCCTATCCTTAAGTGTGAGATGGGTTTCTTGTAGATAGCCTATCCATGGATTCTGTTTCCTAATCCATTCTACCAGTCTATGCCTTTTGATTGAGCAGTTTAGTCCATTAATAGTTAAGGTTGTAATTGAGAGGTACGTGTTGCTTCCTTTCACCTTATTATCCATTCACATTGTTTTGTGTAGGTTTCTACATCTGAATTTCTCTTTTTATTAATTTCTCTTTCAAGGTGCCTGGGTGTAGTTGCTCCTCTCCTCTGTCCTTTGAATTACTTCAAGTATTCTCTGAAGGGTTGGATTTTCAGACATGTATTCTTTCATCTTGTTTATGTCATGGAAGATTTTTCTCTTTCCTTCAACTAGAATCAACATTTTTTTCTGGTTATAGTAACCAGGGTTGGCATTTATAGTCATTTAGCACTGGGCATGCTTTGGTCCATATTCTTCTTGCTTTCATAGTTTGTGCTGAAAAATCAGCTGTAATTCTGATAGGTTTTCCCTTATATGTAACTTCTTGTTTTATTCTTGTGGCTTTCAGAATTTTGTGTTTGTTTTGGGCATCTAGCATTTTAACTATGATATGGTGGGGGGAGATTCTTTTCTGGTCTAGTCTATTTGGTGTTCTATGTGTTTCTTGTATTTGTATGGGTTTGTCTTTTTTAATTTGGGCAAATTTTCATCTATTATTCTGTTGACAATCTGATCAATACCATTTTCCTGGGATTATTTTCCTTCCTCTATTCCTATGTTGAAGAGGTTTGATCTTTTCATAGTGCCCCACATTACCTGGTTGTTCCACTCTTGTGTATTTTTAACTTTTTCATAGTCTTTACTTGAGCTTTTTAGTTGTTCTGTGTTATCTTCTACGTCTGATATTCTTTTTTTCTGTTTCCTCCATTCGGCTTCTGAGGCTTTTCCCCACTATTTCCTCTTGATTGGATGACTGTTTTATTTCCTTTGTTCTTTACCATTTCCACTTCCTCTGGGAGCTTCTCAATCTTTTCTTGTAGCTCATTGGTTTCCTTTTTCATTTCAGTATGGAACTTTTTCAGTGTTTCCACTTCCTTCCAGAGTTTGTGATTTTGTCCCTCTTGCTCTTTCCAGAGTCTGTCATTTTCTCCTTTTAGTTCTTTCCAAAGTTTGTCCTTGTTTCCCTCTAGGTCCTTTCTGAGTCTCTCATTCTCTCCCCTTAGTTTTATGATTTCTTTGAATATATCTGGGATTGTTATTCTAGGAACTGTGTCCTGGGTTACCTCTAGGGAGTTCTCATTGTAGGAGTCCTCCTGTGGCTCTGTACAGTTTGGTGCAGAATTATTCTGTGCTTTTCCCATATTGTTCTTTCATTGTGCTCTCCGCATGTGGTTAGCCTTTTGCCTGTATTCTGATGCAAATCTTGAATGCCTCTTCACCTTGTTGAAGGATTGTTTTCCATGATTCCTTCAGGTGTCTTTGTTGTATTCTCTTTATGAATGGAGTGTTGACTTGTTTAGGTTTTAGGCTTTCAATTTTGGTTATATATTGGAAGGTATAGTTCACTCTTCCTTTTCTGTTCTGCAAGAGCTGGGTGGGTAACAAGCCGGATGACACCTTCTGAACACTGTATTCCCTCTGCTGCCAGCCAGTCTCTCCTGAATTCCAGTTGGGGTATTCCAGTTGGCTATGGGGGTGGGGGTTGTGTTGCTTGCTTAGCCAGCGCTGGTACCCTACACTTTTTTGGGCAGCAGTCTGTGTTCAAACCTCAGCTCCTAGCTCCAGAACACTTTTGGTTGACCCATGGGTCCACACACAATTTGCCCCCAGCTGCTCGGGCAGCACACAGTCTGTCCCCAGCTGCTTGGGCAGCAGTCTGTGTTCAAACCTCATCTCTTAGCTCCCAGAACCCTCTGGGCCCACCCACTGGTCCACACACTCTGCCCCCAGCTGCTCAGGCAGCACACAATCTGGCCCCAGCTGCTCAGGCAGCAGTTTGTGTTCAAACTTCAGCTCCTGGATCCCGGAAACTTCTGGGCTTACCCATCGGTCTACAAATACTCCATCCTCAGGTGTTCAGGCAGCAGTCTGTGTTCAAAACTCAGCTCCTAGCTCCCAGAACCCTCTTAAAATAAACTTTAAATAATACTTATATACTAGAACATTTCCAAGACCATTCTTAAACCTGAAATTCAAGTGTCTATTTCATAATTGTTTAGCTTGGAGAAGATATCTAAAACATCAATTTTCTTTTTTACATCTATTGAAACAAACCTTGAGCTTTGGCTGATATACACAGAGGTCTCCTCAAGATTCTGAAGGCTGCTTTCTCCTTCTATGGTACTTAGAGAACATACTCCATTCCTGAATTAATTAGATTTTTCTCTCAGTGGACTAACTGAAAAAAGTCAAGTACCCATTGAAATCCTTGACTTAAATGATGTCATCTACTTGTGGATTTTGCAGGCCAGAAAAGTGAAGGGCCAGGTAATTCTTCCACACAGGGTGAGTGATAATTTTGTTTCATGTAAATCCTTTAAAAGCTAAAGCTTTTCAATCCTGTTGAGTGTCTATACCAAAATACACCTGCAAACAGCTCTCTAAGTAAAATGTACTGTGATTATTGATATATTAGCATTCTAAACCTTGTGAACATTCCTAAGTGCTTCAGTATCACTTTAGTCTTTGGGACCATGGGAATGTGATCTACTGCAAGACTTTTCCTAAGAGTCTTCAGCAAAGGAAGAGAACACACAGTGAAACCCTGGTGATAGCCTTTGTTCTAAGCACTTAAACTTTGGCAAGATTAAGACTTTCAAAATGAAGTCAATTAAACAAGAAATCAAGCACAAGAAATTGGAGTAATGATGAGCCTCACACATGTTTCTGAGTTTCTCTAACAGACAACTTGATTTTGAGTACGGTAGGCTTTCCAAGCCAAACATGCTCAGCGCTGCACTGTGGACTGAAGATCTTCCACTCAGTCTCTCATGCTCACTTCCCTTCATAGAGGACAGTATTGCAGTGTGGTGTGAGGCTTTCCCTCCTCACACCCACTCTCTTTGCTTAGCATGGTCATTCCTGCCTGTGTCTTGTATCTATAACACTATCCTGGCAGGACTTAGTGGAGCCCATTAGGTGTCTATTAATTATAATAGACATGTGACCATCATACTACTGACAAAATGCACCTCCAAGAAGCTGGCATTTCCATGAGAGCTTCAGGCTGAAGAGGGGAAATTTTTGGGAGCCAGATGGAGACATATTTTACACAGTTCTGACAACTTGTTAGATCACCTTATAGAATACTAAATGTGGGAGCTGAGCTTGACTGGGACTGCTTCTCTGTGCCACCTCTTGCCTTCTATTTAAACCTCAACCTCAGGCAAGGACCATGAAGAAGAACTTGGAGGTCACTGTACTCCTTTGTCCCTCTTCCCAGTGTGATCACATAAAAAAAAATATTTTCTGCTTTTGGCTATGAATAGCATCTCTTTCTACTTTGAATAGCATTCTCAAGAATATGTGTTGAACTTGAGTTGTTAAGGAGATGCCAAGGTGCTGGCTTTGACCCTAGCTCCAGTGATATTGCCATCCTGTTTTTAAATGTCCTAAATCAAAGCAATAGAGGTGAGAGTGTCACAGGAAGAAGCAGAGAAAGAGCTTCCGGCCTGTTGAGCTTCTCACCTCTGGGGTTAAGGAGCTGTCTTCAGGAAACACACTGACTGCTCCCAAAACAAAGTTTTGAGCAGTTAGTAGCACTGCTGCTGAACTATGGAATGAGTTTATTATGGAGCCAAGTGTCAGTAACCATGGCTCAGAAGCATGAATTCAGGTTACCTAAATTTCCATGGACCCGACAGAGTTATATATCTCTAAAGCTGTGTAAATGTTCAACCATCATAGAACTTTGACTGTAAACTCTGATGCCTGTTTGGGCCAATGAAGATCTAGGGCATCTATAGGCTCTGTGGTGGACCCAGGGAGATGCAGTCCCAGCAGATGTTCATGAAATCCCAGAGCTTGGGAAGCTGGGTGTCCTTCCCTATTAAGAGCTTGCATGACTTATGAGCTGGAAGACACTAAATGTCCTCTGCAAATAGACAGCAGCTGCTGAGTCCTCTGAAACAAACTAAGTCAAGATCCTGAATGAGCTAGTCAGGGTTCTTCCTGCCTGGTCAGAAAATAGAGGGAAAGTGTTCTGAGACAGCTGAGATGAAAGGGCTTTGAATTTGTTTGGATTTGTAAAGAAGCAAAATGGTGCTCAGATAATAAAGTAGGGGTCTACAAGAGCCCAAAGCAGGAAGAATCCATAAACTTTGTGCATTTTCATGGAATTAGGATTTAAAGCTGGTAAAAAATGCACAGAATGGAGCCAAATTGTTTCTGGAATGTCTCTTAGGACCCCAAAGAAGTGACAACAAAGAAATGTTTCATTGCCATGTCTGATATAAATCTGTAAACAGGGAGGCTAAAGTGGGAAAACTGGAATTAATATGCTCTGTGAGAACACATGGGCATGGTGGAGTGAGTACACCCTGTGAGAACAGAGAACCAGCTCGTATTCCATGGCACATCGGGCCACTGAGGAAGCTCAGCTAAGGAGGAAGCAGCTTCATGCAGAGCTTTAGCACAGTATATCACTGACGTTTACTACTGAGTTGGAATCTGGGACCTCATTTAATAGAAGTCACACATGCTGACCAGCCAATACACTAAAGGCGTCAGTGACCAGCAATGCATGAAAAACAACTTCACCAGGTTGATCCACAGGGAAGGACTGGAGTGATTAAGGAGTGTCTCTTCAGAGCTCAATAAAAAGATAAGAGAATTCATGCCTAATATCCCAAACCAGAAAAGTGAAAGACACAGAAAGCATGGGTTTCAGGAAGATTGACCCAGTACAAAACTGCACTACTCCTCCAATTTTCAGAACAACAACCCATTGACTGGAGGTGATGGAACCTGTATATCTCAAGAACTACATTAACATGAATTGTCTAGTCTGTGGCCCTCTAAGCTACTGTTTCTAAGTTTCTCCATCAGAAGAGGCTGACAGGCATCCAGAGAAGCTGCCAGCTGGAGTTGTTGCAGGAGCTTCTATCCTTCCATCTGTGCTATGGTGGAATCTATTGTGAGGTCCAGCATTGGATAGAGATTCCAGCATTTGGTCACATGAATTCAGAATCCTGATCTCATCTCCTCCTCCTGGCTGTACTCCACACACTGAGCAGGGTGTCAGCCTTAACTCCTGGCCAATCCTGCAGGAAGTGGTTTTCCTTTGACAGGCAACTTGGACTCAAGTCTTTTCCTTCTCATAAGTCAAACATTCTTAAATGTATGCAACTTGTCAAGGTTTCTTATGCACTGTATCCCTCTCAACCTTCTCTGAAATCTTCAGAACCACTTACTGGTCTTAATGTTCTCTCTGCGGTTTGATCAAGTCTTTCTCTTCACAAACCCTCAGGACTGTTCTCAATGCATCTCTTCCAGTTATAATTCTGCCAGTTTCTTTCCTTATTAGAGGGCTTGAACTAACAGAGAGCATGTCTTAAATGTCTTTACAGTGAGTGCATAAGTGGATGCAAAAGGAACTGAGATATGTAGAGGTGAAAATCTGTGCCATGGTCAATGTTTGGTCACTTAATTTCATCTTAACCACTTTAAAAAGCAGAATTTTGACCTGTTGGAACATAGAAATCACCAACTTAATGGCTGAGAAAGAAAAGATACAGCTTTCCATTGTGTACGATGCACCAGAAAGTACCAGCAGAAAGGTTGGCCCATCTGAACATTGAAAGGAAGAAAAGCCTCAGACTGCTACAGGCATCAAACCCCTCTGTGGATCCTACTTGTAACAACTATTTATATTGAGTCCTAACGAAACTTACCTTCTAGGTGCTGCAAAGTTTTAATACGAGAGACTTTCTTAACTCCCCCTCATAGAACAAGGAGAAATATGATGCTGATGAGGTTGTTCTCTGTAAATTGGAGCCAACTGTTATATAGAGGTAATCTCTTATAAAACTGGTAAAACTGCCTTCTTTAATTGACCAGTAGACATAGGAACTGTGAAAAGGATTATTCTCTATACAGAACCAAATATAATACTAAAATCTCCTTAAGCTATGCACTTAAGCAAAATATATTAATAGAAGAGAGCTCTGATATCAGCAATGGTTTATTCTACCAAGGAGATGTTGGCCAGGGGATCCAAGCGCCCCCCCCCAAAAAAAAAGGTAAAGGCTTCTTGCATGTAAACTGGGATACCTACAAGAAGAGAGGCAGCAAGGCCCTGCTGTCGAAGACCTGATGCAAGCATGGGAAAGATGTATTGAGACCATACTTGCAAGTGTACAGTTGGTCTCTGGAATACGAGAGAGTGTTACCAAAGGCCACTAAACCAATAAAGCAGATATAGTTATCCTTGAGTCAAGCAAGACTCCTCCATCAGCACCAGCTACCCCTCACCTACCTGGAAATACTGTGCAGCAGTGGCAGCCATATGCCTGTATATCCCAAATGGAATTGGCTATTAGCTCTCTCCTTGGAGGAATAACCCACAGCTGATGCCGCAAGTTTACATCCTCTAGTGGTTAGGAGATGTTATAAGCCACAGTAAGACCCTGTCACACTTAACAGAAAAAAACATAATTCATGGATTAACATACCATCCAAACATCTGTGTCTATACCAAAGTAACCTACCATAACAATTAGTACTGTTTAAATACCTATATTTCTAATTGCTTGTGCTTCATTAGTAGGATTGAAAGGTTATTCCTGGACAAACTGTCAGCCCATGAAAGGAAATAGCCAGAATTGACCAGAGTCCAAAACAACAGCTCCAGAGAAAGTAGACTGCTTTGCTTCTCATCCACCTGTGCCCCTTTTCTAAGCCTAGGGAACAATCTGTGGAAGAGGGGGCGTGGTAGAATGTAAGCGCTGCAATTGGGGTGAATGGTGAAACTACAGCAATATAGTCTGGACACTCATTTGATCAACTTGATTGAACATACAAGCCCCCCCCCCCCCGCTGGATGGTGGGTCCCATGGACTGTGTGGGTCTGGGCACAACTGCTTGCAAATTGGTTTTACATGAAGGATGCTTGTACTCATAAATTATTACTTATTGTTAAAAAATAAAAAAATAAAGTAATAAAAAAGAAATAAAAACAAAAAAATAAATAAATAAAAAATAAAAAGCAGAATTTTTGTGACCTATAAAACAAAAAGACTAAGAAGTAATCTGTACATTTTGTAATATAGTCATTTAAATTATTTCATTATCCAACTTTCTGTTATTTTTCACATCTACCAAGTATAATTTTTGCTGTCCATATAAAATTGGATATGAATCCATCCATGGAAGGGTAGGGCACTTACCAGCAGCAACACCTGAATATCAACACTCGACCCCAAGCAGCAGTCAATGCTAACAGACCTTCAACTTAGGGTGGGACTTTATGCCTGCCTCCCCTCTCCATGTTGGGATTTTGTCCGACTTGAGTTTGCACAGGTCTTGTGTATGCTGTCATAAGTATGGTGGGTTCATGTGTGCAACTGGCCCTATAATGTCCTGTGGTGCCTTGTAATGTCCTGGGGTTCCCTGAGATGCCCTTTGGTATCCTGTGATGTCTTGTGATATCCTCTGATGTCCTGTGATGCCCCGTGGTGCCCTGGGATGCCCTGTGATATCCTCTGATGTTCTATGATGACCTGTTGTATCCTGTGATGCACTATGATGTCCTCTGGTGCCCTGTGATGCCCTGTGATGTCCTGTGATGAGCTGTGATGTTCTGTGATGGCCTATATGATCTGTGATGTTCTCTGATGGCCTGTGATGGCCTGTGATAAGCTGTGATTTCCCTTGATGACCTGTGATGACCTGTAATGTTCTGTGATGGCCTGTGATAAGCTATGATTTATCATGATGACCTGTGATGCCCTGTGATGACTTGTGATGTACTATGATGTGTTGTGTTATCCTGTGATGATCTGTGGTGATCTGTGATGCCCTGTGATGGCCTGTGATAAGCTGTGATGTTCTGTGATATTCTGTGATGCCCTGTGATTTCCCATGATGACCCGTGATGACCTGTGATGTACTGTGATGAGTTGTGATATTCTGTGATGATCTGTGATGATTGGTGAGGCCCTGTTATGTACTGTGATAAGCTGTGATGTTCTGTGATGTCCTGTAATGTTCTGTGATGGCCTGTGATGGCCTGAGATTTCCCATGATGACCTGTGATGACATGTAATGTACTGTGATGAGTTGTGGTATCCTGTGATAAGCTGTGGTGATCTGTGATGCCCTGTGATGTCCTGTGATAAGTTGTGATGTTTTATGATGTCCTGTGTTGTTCTGTGATGCCATATGTTGGCCTGTGATGGCCTGAGATTTCCCGTGATGCCCTGTGAGGTACTGTGATGAGTTGTGTTATGCTATGATGATCCGTGATGCCCTGTGATGTCCTGTGAGAATCTATGATGTCCTGTGATGTTCTGTGATGGCCTGTGATGGACTGAGATTTCTCATGATGACCTGTGATGTACTGTGATGAGTTGTGATGTCCTGTGATGCCCTGTGATGTCCTGTGAGAAGCTATGATGTTCTGTGATGGCCTGTGATGGCCTGTGATAGGCTGAGGTTTCCCATGATGACTTGTGATGGCCTGTGATGGCCTGTGATGGTCTGTGATAGCCTGTGGTGCCCTGTGGTGCTCTGTGATACTTTGTGATGCCCTGTGATTCCCTCTGTGGTGAGATGATCCCTGAGCCTTGGTAAAAGATATGTAGTATAGATATCCCATTTTGGACTAGGCAATCTGTGGTCTCTTATTCTTTTTCTGAGAACTCAGGCATCTCATATTGGCCTCAATCTCACATGTGGTCAGGGAGCCCTTTGAGCTCATGAGGTCTTGAACTTTTCAGCTCTGAGTTCATAGGCCTGCACTACCACACCTGGTTTATGCACTGGTAGGAATGCAACACCAGGTATTTGTGCATATTAAGCTAGCACTCTAATATATATATATATATATATATATAATTTCTGGTGTCTCAATCATTCTTTAATAAAATATCAGAAAATTCAGAAATTGTAACATTATGTGCACTACATATATTCATTGTACTTGTCATTATATAAGATCTTGAAAACTAGTAATTGTCCTTATTGTGAGGAGAGTTTTCATTCAATTAGATTTACTGGAAAAAATAAGACATATGCAAAGAGGACTCAGTATCATAAGAACACCTGAGGGAGAGGCACCCTGGGCACTTAGTGGTCTGTGTCCTTTGATATTGAAAATAAAAAGAAGAGAGTCAATTATCAGGGAAATGGTATTCTTAGCATTTCTTTGTGGCTGAGCTTCCTGTTTAAAACTTGTTTTAGCAAAGTTTCACAGTACTGAAGAACATGAAAAAATTCTTTGGCAATTACCTTCAGTGTTAGCCTCCATGATTATAATGGCATGCATATCAAGGAAGAATATAGCTTAATTGTGTCACCTCCTGCAAAACTGCAGAGTCATGCAATTCTCTCTTCTGCTGTCAGGCTGTTACATAGTCAGGTGTAGAGCATTTTCGTTTGCTTTCTTTTGGTATATGCTTGATGCAGTAAGATAATAAAGTGGAACAGCCTTTTTGTTACTAGTAATGTAAAGGTTATTTTGGTGGTATTTGACCTTGGTGAGGCCCTTCCATGGCATTCCACATAATTTCAGATACTACCCAAATACCTTTCCTATTAGAAAAATTTGGACAAATTGCAAATAAAACTACGAAGCATTGGGAGTTGTACAAATATTTTCATTATACAAATTATGTGTAATATGTTGTACCCACTTTGTACACAGTGATGAGTTTTTGACTGTCATATATCCTCTTTTTGTTCCTTAATTTTGTTTTTATTATAGCATGTTTGCTTAATTTCCTGCAAGCAGAAAATAAGCTTGGTCTTATTTTGATCCAAACATCAGTTTTAAAATTTGTACACAATATATTTTTTTAAAAAAGAAGATGCAAAAATAATTCTTTAGAAGCTTCTATAAGAAAGAAAATACAAAGTTTAACCCCACAACTTTAATCTTTGCTAGAACTGTAAACTACTGCTACAGTTTTAAACAGATTTTTTTTGTTGTTATTTAAACTATAAATTCAGGAAAAATCTAAAAAATTAAAGAACCGTGCCTAAAAATGATTGCATAGCAGAACATGAGCATTAACTGTAAGCAGTAAAGAAATGAAAGTTAGAAATACTGGGGCTGGAGAGATGGCCTAGCGGTTAAGAGCGCCGACCGCTCTTGCAGAGGACCCGGGTTCGATCCCCAGCACCCACATGGCGGCTGAGAACCGTCTGAAACTCCAATTCCAGGAGAACGCCAGCTCCAGGGGAATCCGACGCCCTCTTCTGACCTCCGCGGCATTGCA
>VZQC01006590.1:855312-958036 GCA_009823505.1 Rhizomys pruinosus
ACCCCATCCCAGATCATGCATTCTGCCATAACTGTCCTGCATCTTTCTCTGTCTTTTTTTATGTTTAGGAATTCACATTTTCCTCCATTAATTTTATATTACTCTAAAATAGGGATACATACTCTCCACCCATATACAGTAATTACAGAGTCTGAAAATAAATGGTGGGTAGATGCTAGAGTCTGTTGAGAGATTCACATTATAGCAGGATGCTAGAGTCCATTGAGAGACTCACATTAGAACAACATAGTTGCTTTCAGATAAACAGAAATATAACAATAATGTCATTCAGCTTGCTTTTTGTCTGGGGGATTTGGTCTTAGCATCCAAAAATGAGGGAAAACATTCTCCATTTGTCTTTCTAGGACTGTGCCACCTCACTCTGCATAATGGCTTTGAACTCCATCCATTTACCTGCAATGTTCATAATGCCATCTTTCTTTACCCCTGAATAGTACTCCATTGTGTACCACATTTTTGTCATCCATTCGTCTGTTGAGAGGCATTTGGGTTAGTTCCATCTCTTTGCTATTGTGAAGAGAGCTCCAATAAACATGGATGTGCTTGTATTTTTGTGGTAGGATGAGTCTTTGGGGTATATACCCAGGAGTGCTATGACTGGATCAGGTGTAGGCTCATTCTGAGTCTTTTAAGGGTTCTCCACACTGCTTTCCATAGTGATTGTACAAGTTTACATTCCCACTAGCAGTGTATGAGTGTTCCCCTTTCCCCACAACCCCTCCAGCATCCATTGTCTTTTGTTATCATGATTGTAGCTAGCCATAGTAGAGTGAGATGATATCTGAGAGTGGTTTTAATTTGCATTTCCTTAATTATTAAAGATGTTGAACACTTTTTAAGATGTTTCTTAGCCATCTTTAATTCCTCACTGGTGAAGACTCTTCAGCTCTTTACTCCATCTTTTGAGTAGGTCATTTGTCTTCTTACTTCTTTGTTTTTTGAGTAGTTTATATATTCTTGACGTTAATGCTCTGTTGGATGTGTCACTGGTAAAGATTTCTTCCCACTCTGTGGGTTTTCTCTTCACCTCCTTGATTGTTTCTTTTGCTGTACAGAAGCTTTTGAGTATTATGAGCTCCATTTGTTGACTGTTGACCTTACTTCCTGTGCAGCTGCAGTCTAATTTAGAAAATCTTTTCCTACGCCTGTCTTGTAGGTCATTGCCAACTTTTTCTTTTATCACCTTCAGGGTTTCAGGCTTCACATTGAGATGTTTGATCCACTTGGAGTTTATTTTTGTACTGAGAGGTAGGGGTTTAATTTTGTTTTTCTACAGATGATAATCCAATTTTGCCAGCACCATTTGCTTAAGATGCAATCCTTCCTCCATTGAGGGTTTTTTGCCCTTTGTCAAATACGAAGTGGCTGAAATTGTATGAGTTCATGTTTGGATCTTCAATTTTGTTCCATTGGTCAATTGGTCTGTTTTTGTGCCAGTACCAGGCTGTCTTTATAACTATGGCCCTATAATATAGTTTGAAGTCTGGTAGGACAATCCCCCCTATATTTCATTTTTCACTCAGGGTTGCTTTAGCTATTTGGGGTCTTCTGTTTTTCCATATGAATTTAACAATATTTTTCCAAATCTTTGAAGAAGCTCATAGGGATTCTGATTGGGATTGCGTTGATTCTGTATATCAGTTTGGGTAAAATGGACAATTTTACTATATTAATTTTTCCAATCCATGAGAATGGGAGGTCTTTCCATCTTTTGATGTCATTTTCGTTCTCCTTCTTCAGGGTTTTAAAATTTTTATTGTAGAGATATTTGTATCTTTGGTTAGGTTTGTTCCCAAGTATCTTATTAATTTGAGTGTGTTGTGAGTGGGAAGATCTTATATTCCTTCTCCACTTGTTTATTGTTGGTATAAAGAAAGGCTATTTATTTTTCTAGGTTAATTTTGTAGGCTGACACTTTACTAAAACTCTTAATCATATCTAGAATTTTTCTGGTGGAGTTTTTAGCATTCCTTAGGATGCTAAAAAATCATATCATCTGCAAAGAAGGATAGCTTAACTTCTTTTCCAATTAATACTTCTTTAATTTCCTTCTATTGTCCTATTGCCCTAGCAACAGTTTAGAGTACTATGTTGAAAAGGAGTCGGGCAGCCTTACCTGGTTCCTGCCTTTAAGACAAACGGTTCCAATTTTTCTTCATTTAGGATGATGTTGGCAATGGACTTGCTATATATGGCTTTGATCATGTTGAGGAATGTTCCTTTCAGTCCTATTCCTGCTAGCACTTTAAACATGAAGGGATGAAGGATTTTGTCAAAGGCTTTTTCTGCATCAATTGAGATGATCATGTGTTTTTTGTCTTTCAGCCCATTTATGTGCTTTTTTTGATGTGTGTCTGTAGGTGATTTGCAAGTATTTTTGCATCTATATTCATTAGTGAAATGGGTCTACATCTTTCTTTTTTGCTTGCATCTTTGCCTGGCTTTGGTATTAGAGTGATGCTGGTTTCATAGAAGTTTGGCAGGATTCCCTCTGTTCGTATCCTTCTAAAAAGTTTGAGTAGCAATGGTTGTATGATGTCTTTAAATGTTTTATAGGATTCTTCCATTAAACCATTTGGACCAGGGCTTTTTTTAGTTGTGAGGTTTTTAATTACATCTTCAATTTCCTCAAATATTATGGGTCTGTTTAAACTGTCAGTCTCTTCTTGGTTAAACTTTGTTGGTTCCCAGGATTTGAGATATTCATCCCTTTCTCTTAGGTTTTCAAAATTTAGTGGAGTATAGATTTTTGAAGTATTCCCCTATAATTTTCTGGATCCTTTCTTTGTCTGTTGTGATGTTTCTCCTTTCATCATGAATAGTGTTGATTTGGAGTTGCTCTCGCTCTTTTTTTTTTTTTTTTTTTTTTTTTGTTTTTTTTTTTTTTTTTTTTTTTTTTTTGTGGTTTTTTTTTTTTTTTTTTTTTTTTTTTATTTTTTTTTTTTATTTTTTTTTTTTTTATTTTTTTTTTTTTTTGGTTTTGGTTAACTGGGCTAGAGGTTTGCCTATTTTGTTTATTGTTTCAAAGAACCAGCTTTTGGATTTGTTGATTTTACATATTGTTTTCTTTGTTTCTATTTCATTGATTTCTGCTCTAATTTTTATTATTTCTTCCTGTCTGTTGGGTTTATGGTTCATTTGTTGTTGTCTCTCAATTGTTTTTAGCTGCAGTGTTATATATATCCTGTATTTTTTCCCTTTCTGTTTTTTTGAGGTGATCACTTAGAGCTATAAATTTCCCTCTCAAGACTGCTGTTAAAGTATCCCACAGATTTGGTTGTGTTGGATTGTCTTTTTCATTCAGTTTCATGAATACATTTATTTCACTCTTTATTTCATCCCTGACCAATTCATTATTCAGGATTGTGTTGGTTAGTCTCCATGTGTTATTGTAGCTAGTTGGACTTATTCTGGGGTTTGTATTATAGAATGCATGTAACAATTTCTATCATTTTGTATTTATTGAGGTTCCTTTGTGCCCCATTATGTAGTATATTTTGGAGAATGCTCTATGAGGTTCTGAGTAGAAAATATATTCTCTGGTATTTGGGTGGAATATTCTGTAGATGTCTGTGAGGTCCATTTGGTGTATTGTATTGTTCAGTTCTGATGTCTCTCTATTTTTTATCCTGTTGATTTGTCCAAGGGGCTCAGTGGGGTTGAAGCCTCCAACTATTAGTGTGTTAGGGTTAATCTGTGTCTTGAGGTCCTGCCCAGTTGTGTTTATAAATTTAGGTGCACCAGAGTTTGGTGCATAGACTTAGGATTATGAAGTCTTCATGGTTCGTTGTTCCTTTGACAAGGATGTAATGGTCCTCTTTGTCTCTTCTGATTAATTTTACTTTGAGATCTATTTTTTTCTGATATTAGAATAGCCACTCCAGCTTGTTTCTTGGTACTATTTGCTTGGAATACTTTTTTCCATCCTTTCACTCTAAGGTGGTGTCTGAGGGTGAGATGGGTTTCTTGTAGACAGCATATAGAAGGGTTTAGTTTCCTAATCCATTCCCCCAGTCTATGCCTTTTGATTGGGGCATTTAAACCATTAGTCTTTAAGGTTATTATTGAGAGATGTGTGTTGCTTCTTTTTACCTTATTTTTGGTTTGCATTCTTGGTCTAGGTTTATATTTACTCTGTTATGATTTTGTTGCTTTCTCTCTTTAATTGCTTAGAGGACAGTTGCTACTTTCCTCTGTTCTTTGGATTGCTTCAAGGATTTTCTGAAGTGTTGGTTTCTTGGACACGAAATCTTTCATCTTGTTCATGTCATGAAAGATTCTTCTTTCTCCTTCAACTATGATTGACATTTTTGCTGGGTATAGCAGTCTGAGTTGGCAACTAAAGTCATTTAGTACTGGGAATACTTTGGTCCACATTCTTCTAGATTTCATAATTTGCGCTGAGAAGTCAGCTGTGATTCTGATGGGTTTCCCCTTATATGTAACTTGTTGTTTTTCTCTTGTGGCTTTCAGTATTTTGTCTTTGTTTTGAGCATCTAGTGTTTTAACAATTATATGGCATGGGGAATTTCTTTTCTGGTCTTGTATGTTTGGTGTTCTATATGCTTCTTGTATTTGTATGGGTTTAGCTTTTTTCAGTTTGGAGAAATTTTCTATTATCATGTTGAAGAGCTGGTCAATAGGGTTGTCTTGGGATTCTTCTCCTTCCTCTAGCCCTATGATGTGGAAGTTTGGTTTTTTTTTTTTTTCCTACTTTTCTTGGTTTTTCCGCTCTTGTGTTTTTTTTTTTTAATTTTCATAATCTTTACTTGAGCATTCTAGTTGGTCCATGTTATCTTGCAAGTCTGATATTCTTTTTCCTGCTTCTTCCATTCTGCTTCTGAGGCTTTTTCCCATCCTTTCCTGTTGATTGGA
Source organism: Rhizomys pruinosus (assembly GCA_009823505.1). Classification (NCBI taxonomy): domain Eukaryota; kingdom Metazoa; phylum Chordata; class Mammalia; order Rodentia; family Spalacidae; genus Rhizomys; species Rhizomys pruinosus. The sequence goes on from VZQC01006590.1 coordinate 860,209, forward strand.
TAAATATTCAATTTCCTTTTTCATTTCATACTGTGATTTCTTTAGTGTTTCCACTTCCTTCTGGAGCCTGTCATTCTCATCTTTAGGTCCTTGGTTCGTTGGTCATTTTCTTTTTTCCTTTTAGCCTGGGATTATTTCAGTTTTTCCACTTCCTTTTGGAGTTTGTCATTTTCTCCCTTTAGTTCTTTCCAACGTTTGTCATTATGTCTTTCCTAGGTCCTTCTTGAGTTCTTTAATCTCCCCCCTTAGTTCTTTCCAGGATTGTCATTATCACCCTCTTGGTACTTCTTGAGTTTTTCATTCTCTTCTCTTAGTTCTCTAATTTCTTTGAATATGTCCACAATTGTTTTTCTTGTTTTTCTTTTTTTTTTCTATTGCTTCTTTTTTTTAAATTTTTTAACAGTAAGTAATAATTTATGAGTACAAGCATCCTTCATTTGAAACCAATTTGCAAGCAGTTGTGCCCAAACCCACACAGCCCATGGGTCCCACCATCAAGCTGGGGGGGAGCTTGTATGTTCAATCAAGTTGATGAAATGAGTGTCCAGATTATATTGCTGTAGTTTCACCATTCACCCCGATTGCAGCCCTTACATTCTACCACGCCCCCTCTTCCACAGATTGTTCCCTAGGCTTAGAAAAGGGGCACAGGTGGACGAGAAGCAAAGCAGTCTACTTTCTCTGGAATTGTTGTCTTGGACTCTGGTCAATTCTGGCTATTTCCTTTCATGGGCTGACAGTTTGTCCAGGAATAACTTTTCAATCCTAATGAAGCACAAGCAATTAGATATATAGGTATTTAAACAGTACTAATCGTTATGGTAGGTTACTTTGGTATAGACACAGATGTTTGGATGGTATGCTAATCCATGAATTACATTTTTTCTCTTAAATCCGACAGGGCTGTGGATCCTACTTGTAACAACTACAGAGTCTTCTGTAGGGTTGGTAGAGTTCAGTGTGGATTTATTATGACCTTTTCCCATGTTTTTTTTTTTTTTTTTTTTTGTGTGTGTGTGTGTGTGTGTCTGTGTGTGTGTGTGTCTGTGTGTGTTTGGCATGTGGATTTGTTTATTTGTTTCTTTGAATTCTGGTGCCTCAACTTTGGCTGCACAGCTAGATCCTCTGCACCACCACTTCCTTAGGCTGGTCTTTTGCAGGTTGGTGTTCTGCAGGACAAGGGTGAAATCTGCTTGCCCAGTGTGGTGCACACTGGTCTTGTACCATGTGGTGTGCAGCTAACTCTGCCCACATCGCATGCTGGAACTAGAAGGTTGGAAGACCCTGGGCAATACCAGGCCTCTAAGGGGCATAGGGGTGTGCAAAGTCCCTAGGAAGGCAGCCCTCACCTGGTTTTTTGCAGGTTGGCATTCTGCAGGACACAGGTGAAATCTGCTTGCCCAGCAGGGAGCACACTGGTCTTGTCTGTATATCCTCTTAAATTACCACCTCACTCAGCAATGTGAGTGTCCCCAGGGAGAAATCATCCTTTCTTTTTCTCAAGCCATCTTGATTGAAAAGGACAAATTAGATAGCCTGAGAAGATAACCCATTGTAATTTTGATTTATGTGTGGAGTGTATATATGCACATTTGGAAATAATATAAAATTAAAGGGAACAAAAAAATGTCCAGAAGAGGCAAAGGTCACTCTTGTTCACATTCCATACCTAAATTTGTGGGAGGCTGGGAAATCCCAGCCTTGACTCAATAGCCATATTCCAGCAACAGCTCTAGCCATGTAAGAAAGGAAAAATTTCTGTAGACTCTCAGGTCATCTCTGCCATAGCATTTGAAAGTAATGTATCCAGCCAGGTGTGGTGGTACATGCATTTAATCCTAGCACTTGGGAGGTGGAGGCAGGTGGATCTTCGTGAGTTCAAGGCCAGTCTGGTCTACATAGCGAGCTCCAGGCCAGCTGGGACTAAAGGGAGACCCTGCCTCAAAAATTAAAAAAAAAAAATGAAAAAGGAAAGTAATGTATCCAAACAAGTATTAATATTACTTTTAAACTTAATTAATAATATATTAATTTCAGACTGCATGCAAAAAACCGTGTCATTCCCTTAGGGGGGAAAAAAAACAATGTGTACTACACTTGCAGAGGACCCAGTTCTGTAATCAGCACCCATGCTGGGCAGCTCACAACCACCTGTAACCCCAGTGTGAGGCGTCTTACACCTTCTTCTGTTTTCTGGGGGGCACCTGTACTCACAAGTGCAAATCCACAATCAGACATACATATTCAATAATATACAATGAAATAAATCATATAAAGAAAGAAAGAAGGAAGGAAACAAAGGAAGGAAGGAAGGAAAGAAGGAAGGAAGGAAGGAAGGAAGGAAGGAAGGAAGGAAGGAAGGAAGGAAGGAAGGAAGGCAGACTGGACTGGAAAGATGGCTCAGCAGTTAAGAGCACTGACTGCTCTTGCAGAGGACCCAGGTTTGATTCCCAGCACCCACATGCTGGCTACCTGTAACTCCAGTACCAGGAGATCTGACATGTTCTGACCTCGACAGGCATTGCATGACACAGGTAAACTTATACACATACAAGCAATACATTCATCCAAATATAAATAAAATATTAAAGAGAAAAATTAACAATTCTGGCAAGGATATGGAGAAAACAAACAAACAAACAAATAAATAAATAAATAAATAAATAAATAAACAAGTAAATAAATAAATATCTTAAAAATCCTCAACATGGAAAGGCTAGATGAAAGGGGAGGTAGATCTTAAATTTTTGAGACTGTAATTCCATCTTTCCACATGTGTGATTATTTTGATTTCTTCATATTTGATAAATATTTGGTTTACATTCAGGAATTTTAAGTCACATTCTCATCTCCACTGCTGTGCTGGATAGCTTTAGTGTCAACTTGACACACCTGGGTTGAGGGAGCCTCAATTGGGGAATTGACTCCATTGGATTGGCCTGTGGCCACATCTGTGGAGTATTGTCTTGATTGTCAAGCTGTGTGGGAGGGCCCAGCCCACAATGAGTGGGCAGGTTGTTGTGTTTTGTATAAGAAGGCAGGCTGGGCATGAGCCAGGGGAGCAAGCCAGTAACCAGCACTCCTCCATGGCCTGTGCTTCAGCTCCTGCCTCCAGGTTCCTGCCCTGAGTTCCTGCCTTGGGCTTCCTAAGTGATGAACTGTGACCCAGGGGATGTAAGGTGAATAAACCCTTTCCTCCCCAAGTTGGTGTCCGTCAGAGTGTTTTGTCACAGAAATGGAAGACATTAGAACAACTGCTAATGAATTAACTTTGTGTCCTAAGGTTTCAGTAATATATTATAATTTACACATCTTCATATTTTGCATATTTTTTATTTGGTTGCTTTTTGTAATATATTTGGTGTTTTTGCTGAGAGATAAAATTATATAGAGGCATAGATATTAGGATATAGTTAGATTCATTTGACATGAAAGACCCAAGCCAGATCCAGTTTTTGTGAATATTTGATTATATTGCCTGTTTATTTTCATATTATTGTTTCTGCAATTTTTTAAGATTTACTTTTATATATGTATATTGCTTATGTGTCTATGTGGGGGTATACCACATGAAGTGCCTGCAGAGGTCAGAAGAGGGCATTGGATCCCCTGGAACTGGAGGTTCAAGCAGTTATGAGTTGCCTGTGCTGGGTGTTAGGAACTGAACTCAGGTCCTCTGTTAGAAGTGCTCATTACTGCTGGGCGTGGTGGTGCACACTTTTAATCCTTGCACTTGGGAGGCAGAGGCAAGTGGATCTTTGTGAGTGCAAGGCCAGCCTGGTCTACAGAGTGAATTCCAGGACAGCTGGGGCTACAGGGAGACCCTGTCTCGAAAAGACCAAAAAAAAAAAAAATTGCTCATTACTGAGCTGTCTCTCCAGCCTGCAAAATCCTTTTCTATTTTGATATTAAACTTTTGTATTTTTAACCTAATGGTTTATTTGTTTTCCTTCTTAGAAATATTTGCTTTGGCCAATTTAAAAACACCCAACTTTTCCTCTAACAGTTTTAAATCTTGGCTCACATCATTTATTTCTCTTAGTAAGATTCAGAGGTTTCTTGTGTAAAGGTCTTATATTTCTTTTGGTAAATTATTTTAAAACTTTTAATGTTTTTATTTGAAAATATATACAATATAAATTAACCTTGCAATTTTATTTTTTTTATATTAGTGGGTGGTGGTTGTGCAGGCCATGGTGGGTGTGTGGAGGGAGGCCAGAAGACAGTGCTGTGGAGTCAGTTCTCTCTGGGTACGAGTGATCCAACTCGAGTGACCAGGCTTGATTTACAAGTCCCTCTACCCACTTGCCAGCCCTCTATTGAGCTTTTAATATTGACCTTTTGAGAAGTTTGCCAAATACATGTCTATTAACATATTCTGATTATATAAGATAAAGGAGCATCATTACTCTTTAAAATTGGTGTATTGATCTGAATCTTAAGATGTTATGAATTTTTATGTAAAATACAAATGCATTGTTAAATTACTATAATCAATGCAATATACTCTCAGACTGTCTACTAATGTGGGGAATGAGATGTCATAATCAAGGTTTCTCTTGGCTCTGACTGGAATATCTGTCAAAGATAACATGATGATGTGTCCTTCCTCTTCTACATGTTGGCAGGGAATCAATCAACATTTTCCCACAACATGTATTATTAGTTTTAGGGGAGATATTTTACAAACAAAGGGATAAATGTGCTCAGGGTCTGAGTATTAATAAGAGAGTACAGTAGACAGAATTTCCAAATGGAAATCACAGCAGAGAATGTAAGGCAGGTGTTGAGTGTTTGGATGGTCCCAGGCTTTAGAGTGGCCTTCAGGCTCCCTCTTTGCCATCTCTGTGCTTACCAGTTTTGCTGCTGCTTCTGGGCCCTATTTTAAGTTGTACATAACATAGCCCAGTTTCTGAACTACAAGTCCTCTCTTTGTTGATGAAGTCATCATTTTCTTTGTATTTTTCAGTCCTGTGGTAAATATATGGCTCTCTTGCTCAATTTTTGGCCAGTTCTAACCAGCCTTTCATTTGTTTTTGTTTTTTCTTCTCAAAAATACAGTTGGAAACCATAATAAAGAAAAATAGAGACAAAACATTAACATTTTTTCATGCTTTATACTTTCTGTGTTAGCTGTTTTCATAACCTCACTTTTCTCTGAGCTCTTTTGAGGCAAAATCCTCAATTTCTCACAAGAAGACAGCAGGTGCAAACTAGTCTGTAATGGGTCCCGGAGTGGAAACCTTTTTATCCACAACTAGGAGGAACCACAGCTCATCTAGGAGATAGACTTGAGGGCTGGCAGCTGCCACAGATCTTGAAATCACAGGCTTACAACTCCCATGATTAGATCTGAGACTAGTGAAAACATGTCTGAGATCAGTTTACCAACTCTCAAGCTCTGGCCATGTCTCTCTTTCACATTAGATGAGTATTCTGACACAGAATCCCTGACAGATCTTCTGTGAGGGTAAGAGAGCACAGGTTATGAAGTTTTTACAAGTTAATCTGTTAGTGCCACACATACTTATATCCCTGCTTCTGTTTAACTTGCTTGAATTCCATCTATCTATAGTCCAGAGTCTGCTGGAAGGCTTGTCTGGCCAATGCATTTGAGTCTGTTTGTTTTGTGGCAGGTGAGAATAAAAATAATTTTTTGGAAACTGGCTTCCTAGTGGTGGTGAGTTTCTTCAGTTGTGTGGTCCCCAATTCCCTCATGTGAAATCATCTGAAGCCCCTCCCACTGCTACAGGGCTATAATCTTCTGCCCTTGGACAAAGATCCAGGCATATTTGGCCTGCTTAGGAGTGCCTGAAGCTGGCCTCCCATGGTAGAGAGCTTCCCCAGTTGCTCAGTCCCCAACCTCCTACCTTGGGATCACCTGAAACCCCACCTGCTGCTGCAGAACTAGAACCCCCTGCATTGTAGTAGAGTTCCTGACCTTTGCAAGCTGCCCAAGAGCACCTGAATCGAGCTTCTACCCATCAAGTCTCCCAAACTTTGCTGTGCTTGCTGGATAGTACCTTAGAAAGAAACCCAAGAATACCTGATTGATACTTAACTTGGGCTTCTGGAGAAGCTCCTGACTAGATGGGTGAGAACCAGCTCTTCCTTCTGATATGAATTGAGAAGAGAGAACCTGAAGCCTAGACCAAGCAGATTTTCATACCTAATAAGAAGACATCCAAGGCATGTTAAGAATACAAAGTCAGTCTTCAACCCAAAAAGGAAGTCTTGAATTTTGTTCCAGAATCACAAGCAACAAAAGAAATCTACATGCCAAAATCACAATGAAAAAATAATAATATGAAAAACCCAAATAATGTCTCCACTAAACACTTCCAGTTTACAGAAGAGTTCTACAACAAGGAGTCCCTAGAAATAACCCAGGACACAGAATTTAAAAGAAATATAATAAACATGATCAAAGAATTTAAATGAATCTAAACACAGAAAAAAACAAATACAAAAACTAAAAGAAGATAGGGATAAATTTCTGATTGAATTCACAAAAGAGATAGAAATACTGAAGAAAACTCAGGCTGAAATGAAGAAGGAAGTGAAACACTCAATAAACCAACTGGAAAGGATGGGTGAAAGCCTCCGAAAGAGAATTAATGAAGTAGAAAAAATGGAATATCAAGATTCGATGATAAGGTTAAAGAATTGGACCACTCAAGCAGACTAGGAAAAATAAAACCATAGGAATGGGATATTCAGGAAATGTGGGACACCGTGGAAAGACAAAACATATTCATCATAGGCATAGAGGAAGGAGAAACATCTCAGGATAATGGTATTGACCAGATCTTCAACAGGATTATAGAAGAGAAATTTCCAAAATTAAGGAAAGCCATGCCCACTGAAATAGATAGGATCAGAAAAGAAACACCCCATGCCATATTATAGTTAAAAACACTAAATGCTCAGAACAACTAGAGCATACTGAAAGTGGCAAAAACAAAAATTACAAGTCACAGCTAAAGGAAATTCCAGAAGAATTACAGCTGACTTTTCAATGCAAACTATGAAAGCCAGAAGAGCCAGGACCCAAATATTCCCAGCTCTAAATTATAGATGTCAACCCAGAATACTTTACAAGAAAAAATTGTCTATTATAGTTGAAGGAGAAAGAAAGATTTTCCAGAAGATAAATAGGCTGAAAGAATTCATGCCAGAATACCAATAGTTCAAAGAATACTTGTAGCAATACAAAGATTTGAACAAAGGAACAACTATACCCAAGCAGCAACAAAAAGAAGTGCAATGAGGTATAACTGTGAAAACACAGTCAGACCAAGCATTCAAACAGAAAATAAAATGATAGGAACCAATACACATCTGTCAATATTGTGGACTGAACTCCCCCATTAAGAGACACAGGTTGGTAGAATGGATTAAGGTGCCCCCTTTTCTAAGCCTAGGGAACAATCTGCGGAAGAGGGGGCATGGCAGAATGTAAGGGCTTCGATTGGGGTTAATGGTGAAACTACAACAATATAGACTGGACATTCATTTGATCAATTTGATTGAACATACAAGCCCCCCCTTTCAGGATGGTGGGACCCATGAGCTGTGTGGGTTTGGGCACAACTGCTTGCAAATTGGTTTTACATGAAGGATGCTTGTACTCACAAATTATCACCTATTGTTAAAAAAAATGAAAACAAAACAAAACAAAAAAGCAGAAAAAAAATAAAGTATCCCATAGATTTAAAAAAAAAAAAAAAGAAACAAAATCCATCTTTTTGTTGTTGGCAAGAAACATATCTCACTTCAAGAACAGATATTATCTTAAGGTGAAAGGGTGTAAAACATATTCTTAGTAAATGCCACTAAGGAGAAACCAGGAGTTGCAATACTAATCAGACAAAATAGATAAATCTAAAACTAATCAGAAGTGATAAAAGGGACACTTCATTCTTATAAAAGGAACAATTAACCAAGAAGACTTATGTGCACCAAACTCTGGTACACCCATCTTCATAAACATAATATTATAGGACTTTAAGACACAGATTAATCTCAACACACTGTGTCTTTTAGACAGGTCAACTGGACAAAGAATAAACAGAGGGATGCCTGAATTAAATAATACCAAACATTAAATGGACCTAACAGACATCTACCAAATATTCCACCCAAGCACCAAAGAATATATTTTCAATTCAGCTTACTATGGAACTTTCTCCAAAATTGACCAAATATAGGGCACAACAGAAACATCAACAAATGGAAATAATTACATCCAATCTGTCAGACCACAATGTAATAAAACTTAATATCAATACCAGAAGCCCCAAAGTCAAAACAAAACAAAACAAAACAAAAAAAAAAAACTCATGAAGAATAAAGAACTCACTCCTGAATAATGAATGGGATAAAGGATAAATTAAGAAAGAAATAAAAGTATTTGTGGAACTAAACAAAAGGACAATAAAACAAAACAAAACTGGAAAACTTTATTTATTTTTTTTGAAGTTTTTTTTTTATTTTATTAATTTTATTTATTTCTGTATGTGTATGAATGTACTGTCTGCATGCAAGTTTGTGCACCCGTGTCGTGCAATGCCGCGGAGGTAAGAAGAGGGTGTCGGATTCCCCTGGAACTGGAGTTCTCCTGGAATTGGAGTTTCAGATGGCTCTCGGCCGCCATGCTGGGGATTGAACCCAGGTCCTCTGCGAGAGCGTCAGCACTCCTAACCGCTAGGCCATCTCTCCAGCCCCCAAACTGGAAAACTTTAAAAGCAGTACTAAAAGGGAAATTTATACCTCTAAGTGTCTACAATAAAAAAAGCAGAAAGAGCACAAATAAATTACTTAACACTGCAATTTAAGACTCTTGAAAGGCAACAAAAAAGGAAATAAAAATCCAGCAGACCAGAAGAAACAACAATGATCAGAACAGAGATTAATGAAATAGAAATGAAGCAAACAGAAGAAAGACTTAATGAGTCCAAGAGCTGGTTTTTTGAAAGGACAAACAAGATAGACCCTTAGTCCAGTTAACCAAAAGAAAGAAAGAACAGCTCCAAATCAACCAAATTAGAGATGAAAGGGGAAACATTAAAATAGACAACAAAAAGATCCAGAACATTATATGGGAATTCATTAAAAACTTATTGTGCTGGATAGCTTTAGTGTCAACTTGACACACATGGGTTGAAGGAGCTCAATTAGGGAAACCCCTCTACTGAACTGGCCTGTGGCCAGGCCTTTGGAGTACTGTCTTGATTGTTGAGCAATGTGGGAGCACCCAGTCCAATGTGGGCAGTGCCACCCCTGGGTGGGTTTTGTGTATTGTATAAGAAAGGCTGAGCATGGGCCAGGGGAGCAAGCCAGTAAACAGCATTCCTCCATGGCCTCTGTTTCGGCTTCTGCCTCCACGTTCCTGCCCTGAGTTCCCATATTGGGCTCCTTCAGTGATGAACTATGACCCAGGAGATGTAAGCCAAATGAATCTTTTTCTCCCAAAGTTAGTATTGGTCAGAGTGTTTTCTTACAGCAATGGAAAAGCAAATTAGAACATCTATATTCTATTAAATTTGAAAACCTAAAAGAAATGGATCCTAGCAAAACGATAAGAGAAGGAAATTAAAGGAGTACTAATTAGAAAGAAGTCAAACTATCAATTTTTGCAGATGACATGATAAATTGAGACCAAAAAAATTGTACCAGAAAACTCCTAGAAATGATTAACACTGTCAGTAAAGTTGCAGGTTACAAAATTAATCTACAAAAATCAGTAGCCTTTCTATATGCCAGTAACAATCAATTGGAGAAGGAGTACATGGAAACCTTCCCACCCACAATAGCCTCAAGAAACATATCTCAAAATAAACCTTGCCAAAGACATTAAAGATCTATGTGAAAATTTAAAATTTTTGAAGAAAGATGCCAGAAGAATGAGCGACCTCCCATGCTCATGGACTGGAAGAATTAATATAGTAAAAATGACCATCGTACCCAAAATTATACCATCTATCTATCTATCTATCTATCTATCTATCTATCTATCTAGCTATCTATCTATCATCTATCTACTATCTATCTATGTATCTACTGTCTATCATCTATCTATCTATCTATCTATCTATCTATCTATCTATCTATCTATCTATCTACTATCTATCTATGTATCTACTGTCTATCATCTATCTATCTATCTATCTATCTATCTATCTATCTATCTATCTATTCAATGCAATTCCAATAAAAATCTCCATGACATTCTTCACAGAATTGGACAAAACCATCCTAAAATTCATATGGAAACACAAAAGACCCTGGGGAGTCAAAGCAACCCTTAGTACAAAGAGCAAAGCAGGGAAGATTACTAGTCCAGATTTCAAACTATATTACAGGGCAATAATCATAAAAACTGCATGGTACTGCCACAAAAATAGACCCATTGATCACTGGAACAAAATTGAAGACCCAAACTTGAGTACTCACAATTTCAACCACTTGATATTTGATAAAGGGGCTAAGAACACTGAATGGAGCAAAGGGAGTATTTTCAGGATATGGTGCTAGCAAAATTGCATCACCACATGTAGAAAAATGAAACTAAGCCTTTATCTTTCACCTTGCACAGAAGTCAACTCAAAATGGTTCAAATGCCTCAATGTGACACTTGAAACTCCAAAACTGTTAGAAGAAAATATCGGCAGTAATCTACAAGATAAAAGGGTAGGGAAGGACTTTGTAAATCAGACATTATTCAGGAATTAAGGTCAACAACATGTGGGCCTCTTTAAACTAAAAAGCTTCTGTACAACAAAAGAAATAAACAAAAATTAGAAGAGAAAACCCATAGAGTGGGAGAAAAACCTTTACTAGTGACACATCTGACAGAGGTTTAATATCCAGAGTATATATTACTCAAAAAACAAAGAACTAAGAGACCAAATTACCCAATTAAAATATGGACTAAAGGGCTGGAGAGATGGCCTAGCGGTTAAGAGCGCCGACCGCTCTTACAGAGGACTCGGGTTCGATCCCCAGCACCCACATGGCGGCTGAGAACCGTCTGAAGCTCCAATTCCAGGAGAACTCCAGTTCCAGGGGAATCCGAAGCCCTCTTCTGACCTCCGCGGCATTGCACAACACGGTGCACAGACCTACACACAGACAGTACGCTCATACACAAAGAAAAATAAATAAAAATTAAAAAAAAATATGGACTAAAGATCTCAAAAGAAAGCTCTCAAACGAAGAAATAAAGATGGCTAAGAAACATCTTAAAAAGTGTTCAACATCATTAGTAATCAGGTAAATACAAATTAAAATTACTTTAATATTTCATTTTACCCCTGTAAAACTGGCTAAGATCAAGAAAACAAATGATAGCAAATGCTGGAGAGGTTGTGAGGAAAGGGGAATGCTTATTCATTGCTGGTGGGATTGCAAGCTTCTGCCGCCCCTATGGAAAGCAGCATGGAGAACTCTTAAAAAGTAAAAATGGCCGGGGCTGGAGAGATGGCCTACTGGTTAAGAGCGCTGACTGCTCTTGCAGAGGATCCGGATTCCATCCCCAGCACCCACATGGCGGCTAAGAACTGTCTGTAACTCCAATTCCAGGAGAACTCCAGTTCCAGGGGAATCTGAGACCCTCTTCTGACCTCCGCGGCATTGCACGACACGGGTGCACAAACCTACATGCAGACATTACATTCATACACATAAAATAAATAAATAAAAATTAAAAAAATATTAAAAAAAGTAAAAATGACCATTTGACCCTGTTATAATGCTCCTTGTCATAATCCCAAAGGATTCATAGTACTGCAGAGATAGATTGTCAGCCATGTTTATTGCTGATCTTTTCACAACAGCAAAGAGATGGAAGCAACCTAAGTGTCCCTCAACTGATGAGTGGATAATGAAATGTGGTACATTGACACAATGGAAATCTACTGAATGGTAAAGAAACACAACATCATGAAATTTGCAGGTAACCAATGGAACTAGAAACTGTTATGTTAGGTGAGGTAACAGATTCAGAAAAACAAATGATGTATGTTTTTGTCCCTCATCTGTGGATCCTACCACCAATCCTTGTATGTGAGTGTATGTCATGATGTAATTGCAGAAACTGGATAAATGAAAAGGAATCAGGAAGGTAAAGGGAAAGAAAGAACCTGAGACAGAGGACTAATGGGTGACAAGTATTACTAAGGTAGAAATGGATAAACTCAGGGCATCTAAATGGGAAGGGAGAGGAAGGGTTATAGAATGAAATGTAGGGTAAAGGGAAAAAAGAAGCCTAAGAGAAGTGAGGCCATAGGAGACTGTCATCATCAAATGGGAAATGGGAAATGGGGATCCTTTAAATGGAGAAGACATGGAAGGAAGGTTAAATGGGGAAAGGGAGAGAGGAGCGATAAATAATGCCTAGTTACAATAAAAAACCTCAGAGAATCTTATTAGTCTAACAATCTATTGTCAAATGATGTGTACAATATCTCTACATGAATCCATGTGCAAAGCTGAAAGCTATATAATAAAAACTATCCAGCAACAAAAACCTTCCCTTGAGTTGTTGACCAAGAGGCTCCCAAAATTTCACAAGCTATTGCTACAGCCCTTGATTGCCTGTTGGAACATGAAGGTAAAACCCTATTGCTGAAGACAGGATGTAGGAAGCTTTCTTTTTATGCCGAACAGGGACCACATGGCCCTGATAAGGGGAAAGGGGACACAGTGCCCACTTTGCGGACACTGTGGGGAGCTGACCCCTCAGTGCAGAGGCCAGCTGGCTACTTCCTTTAGCCCTGCCTGGATGGTACTTCCAACTCAGGCCCTTAGCCTGGACCCACGAACACGCGTTCCACTCTTGGCGGTGGCTTCTCACCTGCCCAGAACCTGGACAGGAATTTCAGGCTGATGGCTGATTGCCTCCCTTTAGCAAGTACCCACTCACAAAACCAGCTATCCAGATTGGTGGACCGCAAAGGGGAGCCTTTTGCCAACCCACTGGTCACCTGAACAAAATGCAGGCCTGCCTTAGCCTATATGTACACAATAATTAATAATGATTATGTTACTATGAAATTCAAATGTATTCCTTGCTACAGCCTGATTTTATGATTTTATAAACTAAATGACGTCAGTTCCCAGGACCAATTATAGGTTCCCCTACTCTGTGCCACTGTACACTGTTGCCCCACCCAGCATCACGTACCTAGGCCATGCTGCTTGCTCCTCCTTGGGGCAGGGTCAGACCCTCAGCCAGGTGGAGCCCTGAGGCATGCTAGTTGGAAAGTCAGCCTGCAATCGAGCTGGATTTTCCTACAATAGGACATACTTTGGAAACTGGAATTGGGGCAATGGTGCTGGAACAGACCTGGATGCCACCTCCACTGAAGGCTAGCTCTCAAAGATTTGTAGAGCACTATATCAGCTACTGAGGCAGAACATCAGTCAATGGTCTGACATCAGCTTTAAAAGGACCAAATAGCCACTGTTATCTTGGGGGCAATAAGTGGTTAACTAATTAGACTTAAAGCCCACTCAGTGGGAAGAAACTCATGTGTGGTACTGTAAAACATAGCAGGATGCACACAGCTGGAGAGGTCATAGATCTTAGAGAAAATCCCAAGATGTTCACATCCCTAGGGTAATGTAACATCTTACTAACTGCAAAATAGGTATACTTATTTTTACAGACAAATATCCCAGACTCAATAAAGGAGCTTCTTTTTCATCAGATGAATAGTACAGAGTCCCACAACTGGACACACATAGACACCATTTGTGACCTGCTCATGATTAAACAACACACCTACAATGTAATCACTACACTAAGGCTCATGCAACATATAACAATGGGGCAAGAGGAAATTGATTAGCTCTTAACTTTCATTAAGGATGCTCTCCCATGCAACAGGAGGTCAAGAACTCCAAATGGCTTCAAGGCTTCAATGGCCAAACTGTGAAGATTAGGAGTGTGTGTCCATGGTCAGGTCACCTATATTCAGCTTCTCTTATCCATGGCTCAGGGAACGTTGGGGAAGAGGGGGTGGAAAAATTGTAAGAGCCAGGGAGGTGAATCAAGGCCATATGGAAATGAATCCTAAAATCTCCTGGGACCCTGTTTATATGAGCCTATAGCATTGGTGTCAACATACAGGAGATCCATGCAAGCTCAACCAGACAAGAACCCAGCATAGAACTGCAGAAATGTGCAGCAGAACCCAATCTTAGCTGTAGAAATATTGACATCTGATTATAGTTGGATGAGGAAGAAATGGCCATCTTTAAGTTAGAGACTCCAGATAGGCTAACTAGAGCTCAAAGGATGAACTGGCACTGAAGAAAGGCTGAGGAGAGTAATTCAGAAGGATGGAACTGGAGAAGGGAACATTGAGACTGATGGAGAAATTATGTATGAAGTGCAAAACATTTTAACAAAAAATTTAAAGAAAAATTATTCTTCACAGAGGTTCTTAACCAATGATTTACTGATATTGATGAATAAATATTTCACCACTCTCTGCAAGTGTATGGCAGCACATGTTGAATATTTGATATCTAAATCATCATCTCTTATGTTAAGAATATGTCTCAGGAGGTGCAGGGGATGAATGTGTAAGTATGTATATATGAATGTGGAGTGAACCTGTACAGGGTTTGAATGAAGATGGAGCAGTTGAGTGTAATTTGAGGATGTTTGGTCCCATACAAATGCAGACATTCTGTGCCATTTTGTTCTTTTAATTGTTAATATATAACATTCTCAGTGCATGAATTTCTAGTGTTGGATTCCATAAAATCATATTCATTTCAATTTGATTCAGATAATGAGAAGGTAGAAGGCAGGGAATTAGGAAAGATACTGTCCCTCATTTTCCTTGGCAGGAAACACCAACCAAATTACCTGAAAGGATAGGAAAGTGCCTGAATAGGTATCATTTTAATGTTTAAAATCCATATTTTAAAATACAGAAAATTCTGCTCAAGAAAAAAAAACTGTTTTCTAACAAAGGAGTATTTAAATTTTAGCCAAAATATT
The DNA here is from genome assembly GCA_009823505.1 of Rhizomys pruinosus. NCBI lineage: Eukaryota > Metazoa > Chordata > Mammalia > Rodentia > Spalacidae > Rhizomys > Rhizomys pruinosus. The sequence continues at coordinate 875,225 of VZQC01006590.1, forward strand.
TGAAAATATGCACAAAAAATACATGTACCAACTATAGTCTAACTTTCCTTCATGGAGGAATATTTTAATTGTTGGCACTGGCTTTGCTCTTGGCAGGTCTGAGAACAGAACACACAGGAACTGAAAGTTTTGGCAGGATTTCCCTTTCTTCCGCCCCGGCTGTGTGAACGTCCACTGCAATCTGTCCAAGAGACCAGTTCCAGGAAGGGGGCTATAATTAGGAAGGATCATTGACCTCCTCTAAAGAGACCTTCATGGTGAAACCATTGTGCCAGGTCCTTGTTAACTCAGCAACCAAGGAAATCCCAGTGCTCACAGCTTATGTGTCATTTATCTGTGGCAAATTCTTTTTCCTGTCCCATCTCCCAACAGGCTAGCATTTCCTCTGTGACTCCTGAACATCTAATGTGGCTTCAATAACCCTACCTCAACCTTCACCTTGCCCTAATGTCTTGTCTGGTCCCTACCTTACCTTTCCCACTCTAACAGAAACATATCTGGCCATAATGTAACAACAGTGTTCCACACAGGTGCATACTCTTCCCTTATGAGAAATGTTCCACTTTCTCCTCATTCACATGAGTCCTTATTGCTACTCTTCTCTAAAATTTTCCTCTAAAATTCAATCCAACACCTGCTACCCCATCTTGCCAATGGACATTGTTTGACATTATTTCATATCCTGATAAAATTCTCTCCCTCTACTCTTCTTTCTCTCCCCCTCCACTTCTTCCTTCCTTTACTCCCTCCCAACCTTTCTTTTCCCCTCCTTCCTTTCTGATGTCTCCTTTCTATCTCTCCCTCTTGTCCTCTCCCTCCTTATCTCCTCTTAAAATGTAGACATTTCCCCACCTGTGACACCAATCTCCTCTCCCAACAATGCTATTATTTCAGTATTCTGATTCCCATCAATTCCACACCTTCTAAAACATTAAAATTATTTCATTTTCCTGTAGCTGTCCATTCTCTTTCCAGTTTACTTGCTGACTTTATATATTATTAAGGAAAGTGCGGCTTATTACTTGAAGGGAATGAGGGTATTATCATTCTGTAGGTCCGAAATATTGTAGGATTGTAGCAATCTAGGATCTAAATGATAGTGAACTTGCTGTCTGGTAAAGGATTCTTTCCTGGACATACTTAGCTGGCCTTGGTGTGATTTCACTGATGACAAAGGAACAGAGGTTTCTGGTTTCTCTTCTGTAGGGTTCATGGAGACTTGATTCAACACAGCCTGTTTATCTGCAAGGAGCCCCACCTCTCAGCACTGCTGATTAAATGCTAGTGGTCCACATACACACTTTAAATGTTGTACATTCAGTCTATCAGATCTCACTCCAATAATCCAAATGTAAGGATATTTCCTGCAAGCCTGATAGCACTCCCTGTTTCTCTTCATTTCACCTTGTTTTACATGACTTCATATGATTCCTTAGGACTCACTAAGAACTTGAGCATTTGTCTCTTCATTACTTCTCCATGCTGAAGAACTCACCTAATACCTGAATTCATTGCAGAAATCTCTCCATTCTTTTCCCTTAGCTTTGAAAAACATAAACCATATGAAAATAAACCCCGAATATCCAAAGCAACCCTGAGCCAAAAGAGCAATAGAGTGGGGATCTCTATACTAGACTTCAAACTATATTACAGGGCTATAGTCATAAAAACGGCTTGGTACTGGCACAAAAGTAGACCTGTTGACCAATGAAACAAAACTGAAGATCCAAACTTGAGCACATACAATTTCAACCCCTCATATTTGACAAGAGGGCCAAGAAGACACAATGGAGGAAAGACAGCATCTTCAGCAAGTAGTATTGGCAAAACTAGATCACCACTGTACAAGAATGAAATTATCCTATCCTATCACCTTGTATAAAAGTCAACTCCAGATGGATCAAAGACCTCAACATGAAACCCAAAACTCTGAAGGCGATAGAAGAAAAAGTTGGCAGCACCCTACAAGACATAGGCATATGAAAAGACTTCCTAAATCAGACAGCAGCTGCACAAGAAATAAGATCAACAATTGACAAATGGGACCTCATTAAACTCAAAAGTTTCTGTACATCAAAAGAAACAATCAAGGAATTGAAGAGAAAACCCAAAAAGTGGGAAGAAACCTTCACCATTCGTACAGCTACTATGAAAAGCAGTGTGGAGAACCACTGGAAGACTTGGAATGAACTTGCCACCTGACCCAGGCATACCTCTCCTGGGCATGTACCCACAAGACTCATCTTACCACGGAGATACATGCACAGCCATGTTTATTGCAGCTCTCTTCGCGATAGCAAGGAGCTGGAACCAACCCAAGTGCCCCTCAACTGATGAATGGACAGAGAAAAAGTGGACATCTACACCATGGAGTTCTATGCAGCGGTAAAGAAAGATGACATCATGAACTTTGCAGGTAAATGGATGGAGCTAGAAGATATCATGCTAAGTGAAGTAACAGAGTCCCAGAAAAACAACCAAGAATGGTATCCCTCATCTGTGGAAGCTAGAGCTAATTACCTAGTTGTATGGCAAACTGAACAACATTAATGTAATCTGAAAACAACTGTGCTCTTACATTGTGAATCTCTTAAAATTAATTAATTAATTAATTAATTAATTAATTTTAAAAGTCAGGAAATAAAAAAATTATGCATCATAAGCATAGAGGAAGGGGAACAATTTCTGGATAATGGTACTGGCCACATAAACCAACTAATTGGCCACAGTTTACATCTTATGGCCATATGTGTTCATAGTGTAGCTACAACTTCTACTATTTTTAACCTGGTGAATTTATTCTCCCTGACATTCTTCTACAAGTGTCAATCCTCAGATTTCCAATGTACTCCAAGGGGAGCTGAAATCAGAGATGTTTTACATAATTCCAATATTATGAATGCATCTTTCTTGGTGCCCTTACACTGAGTTTTTCTTGAATTTTAATATCTACATTAATGGGAGTGTCAGGGGCAGTACTCCTCAGCCTCTGAATTTCTGGGCTTTCTGTGTGTTCAGGCTGCTGCAGCCACAGTTTCTGCACAGTACCCTGAACCATCAGTTTTTCATATCTACTTACGTGTTACCATCTGCTCTACTTTGCTTTCTGTTGCTGTGATAAATACGCATTATCATTCCAACTTGGGAATACCATTCCAACTTGGGAAGGAAGGGTTAATTTCAACTGACAAGTTGATGTCAGTTCTCAAAGGAAGGAAGCCAATTCAGGAACTTAAGGCAGCAACCAAAATTGACAATATGCTGCTTAAGGGCTTGCTTTCCGCCCCTGGCTTGCTCATTTGGTTTCTTATACAGCCTAAGCCCAGCTGCCCAGGTGTGGCACTTCCACCATGGCCTGGACCCTCCCACTTCAGTTAGCAGTCAAGAAAATGCCCTGCAGACATGCTCACAGGCCAAGACAATCTGATGGAAGAGATTCCTCAACTGAAGTCTTCTCTTCCCAGGTTCCTCTAGTTCATGTCAAATTGAAAAAAAAAAAAAAATTAGTACACTAGCAATATATTTTAATGCTATAATTTTATTTAATTTGTTTCTACTTGAACTCAGACTCTTTTTTTTTAAATATTGAGTATTGAACCTAGGCTCTAATGCACGCAAGCAAGTGCTTTACAATTGAGATGCATCTCCAGCTTTCCTTTTGCTTTTTAATTTGAGTCAGAGATTGACTCAATATCCAGGTTAGCCTCAAGCTTATGGAGAAGCCCAGGCTGGCCTTGAACTTTGAATCCTTCTGATTCAGCCTGCTAAGTAGTTGGCATTACAGATCTGGAACACCAGGTCAACTGTAATGGTAGAATGCTTTAATTTTTTTTTACCCTGATGCTTCGCTAACTAAGAACTATCACTTCTTTTTACCGTCATTATTTTTAAAAGAGTATTATAAGCATATATGAATATGTGTATGTATACTTATTTGGGTATATGTGCATCTTTGTATGTGTGTGTGCATGTGTGCCTGTGTGTGTGTGGGGGGGTGTGTGTGTAACAGGTGAGTATGGGAATGTGTGTGCCTCAGATCATATGTGGAGGCCAGTTGAAAACCTTGGAAGAGTCTGTCCTCTTCTTCATCCTTGGATTCCAAGGACAGATCTCAGGTCATCAGGCATATATGCCAAGCATGTTAACCTGTTGATCCATCTCACAGACACTCTCTGCTGTAGAACAAAACTTCTTAGAAGAACTGTTCACATTCATAGTGTCTACTTCTATCCTGTGTGTCCTTGAACCTTGAGCTTATTCCGTTTCACTAAAGCTGACTTCCTGAAGGCCTATCATGATCAGGCCAAAACCTTAGAGCCAATTCTTTCTTCCTCTTACTTTGTTTCCTATGTAATTCACTAACCCACCCTGGAGGAAAGCCTGGCTATTTTCTCCAAGTCCACTATAACCCCCAAAATAATGAGGTTTTCTAACAGACTGTAATTCTAACCTTCTATCTACCAAAGAAATATTCAAATATGAACATTGTGATTGCTTTCACATGTTGTTAAATAGTCTCCTTCAAAAATCCTCTAAAAACTCATTCCACACACAACAAAATTTAATTTCGTTGTTTCTGCATCTAGATGTCATGACACAATTCTGAAAAATAGACTCATTAAAAGGTAAGGGCTGATCACAGCCTACTAAGATCAGGTCCTTTACTTGCTCATGGACCGTGCTCTTAGTGAAGTTTATCAGAATTTCATATGAGAGAATATGCTCATTCATTTGGATGTTTACTGTATGTGCTTCTCTTTCTGTGTGTATTCTGCCCCAGGTATTTATTTTTGTAGACAGATTAATAAGAATATGTCCTCATATGAAAAAGGCTCTCACTAGGTAACTTTTCATTAGGAGCAGAATTGGTGGGGATAGGGAGGCCCATGATACACACCTGTTGGGGGAGATGATCTACTTACTACACATTTGTGGGTTTCTGAAGAAAGCAAACACTTGATTCAGCTGGTTTGGAAGATTTAGTTGAGAGGGTGGCAGCTATGAATTCCACCCTGATTAGATGTCTGATGTGATGTCTCCCAGGTGAATGAACCAGTGTTTGTGATGTGTGAACTTCACCTATGCAAGGGAGGCAAAGCCTGACATACCTTTGTGGTTTGCCAAGAATTCTTTCCTTGGGGCATGTAAAGGACAACTACTCCACCTTAATAAAGGCAAACCAAGAACTAGTCCATCATCTATCACCCTGAGGTGACAATGAATTCATTAAGCTTACTTACAGAGCATGGGAGAGGGCAAGGGAAAGTCTGCACCTACCTCTCCCATGGCTGGATATTATCATTGTCTTAGTACTTGAATAATGCATGGTTTGTAAGAAAAGCTAGTCATGGAGGATGCTGGCCCTTTCCATTTGGACATGTTCTTTTGCACTACACTTTAAAAAAAACCCGTAGAAACCCTGTGGAGAAAATAAGTACACACAGAAAACAATCCCTGTAAAGTAGCTATTATTAAAAGGTTTTTGCATCCGTGGAAATTTCTAGGATCATTTTCACAACACTGCAAGTGACATATAAGTTCATTGTCATATGTGTTGAAACATAACTCACACACACACAAAAAAATGAGGGACTTTACTGAGATAATGCATTACCTTCTGAAGATAATAAGGGCTTGTGGTCTGTCCAGTGTATACACAAAGCTCCTTCAATTCACTGTATTGTCTGCTGTTACAGATGCTGTTTAAAACATGGGCATCACACTGGTGACCAAGTCAGGCATTATTGATAGCCTTGTAAGGAACATTATGTATTGCAGCTTCTTGGATCTGATCATGAGCGTCGTCCCTCCTTGTGTGCGTTCTCTACTCCATGGATCCTACCTTGCCTCTCTTCACCACAATTTTGGTGCATTGGTTTAAGCCAAAAATCAAGAATCTTTTTCACTCTATCAGGTAAAATCTATCAGTACAGATGTCATCTACATGGTCATTAAAACTGTTGTAGTTATTTAATCAATAAAGCAATTATTTTTGAGGCAGGCCAACACTTTCAAAACATGACCTAGCTCTTTAGCTGTGATATGCTGGTAAAGATCAGATATAAACTGTCTTGTAAGAACTCCATCATGATTTCTATCTCTTGACCTCTGTTTTGCCCTTATATTACCATATTCATTGGTCAAAAAAGTAGCAAACTGTGTCCAAAAACAGTTATGACACATTGAGAAGAACACTGGACCACGCATTGGGTGGAATGGTCTAAAGCACCATACATAGTTTGTGAGGCATTTTTATCTTATTTCCAATCACTAAATGGATATGCTATCATGATACAGTTTGATTAACCTTAAAACCAAGATACAAATATGTGTTGTTGGGCCTGCAGAGGTGGCTCAGGGGATGAGAACACTGGCTGCTCTTGCAGAAGTTTGCAATTTATCTTCCACTTCCCAAGTGAGCTCCCAACTGCCTGAACTCCAGTTCCAGAGGGCTCCCACGTGCTCTTCTGGTCTCTATGGGAAGCTGTACGCACATGGTCCAGATACATACAAGTACACATACATGGATAAAAATAAACTGAAAGCTGAAAAATTCTAAATGCCTAAACATTTACGTCTGATTTGTTTTGCTATGTGGTTTTGCTACCTGACTAAACTGTTGGTCACTATGTAGACCAGGCTGGCCTTTAGCTTATAGGAATCTTTAGATTCATCCTTCCAAAGTGCTGAGGTTATGGATGTGTGCTATTGCACTTGGCTCTAAAACGTAATTTATATAACATCCATAAAAGTCCACTGTGGGGCTGGAGAGATGGCCTAGCGGTTGAGAGCACCGACTGCTCTTGCAGATGACCCAGGTTCGATCCCCAGCACCCACATGGCGGCTGAGAACCATCTGTAACTTCAATTCCAGAACTCCAGTTCCAGGGGAATCCGACGCCTTCTTCTGACCTCCGTGGCATTGCATGACATGGGTGCACAGACCTGCATGCAGACAGTACATTCATACACATAAATAATAAATAAAAATTTAAAAAAGTCCACTGTGAAAGCTCATTTCATGTGCATAATTACTAAATTGTTATATAATTGTAAACTATGGTATAAGAAACACATAAAAATAAATGAGGGTCCTGTTCATACTTGTTTCTAAGAGCAAAGCTATCACTAAGATGGTTTAGTTCATATATAAAACTTTCCAAAATCTGAAACAGCTTTTGTGCAAGCATTGAAACTTGTAAGAACTCCATGGGCTATTTTCAGAGTTGCAAGGGAAACCATCTTTAAAGCATTCTTTAAATTGAAAAATGCTGTGGGAATCTGTTACAACCTGAGATTCCACTTTAAAGTGAAGGTATTTTCCCTGCACGAGTGAAGTTCTGTTATTATATAGCTTTGGAGAATCGGCTTCTAATCATATTGACCTATACTTATGGAATCTTGAAGAAAGCATTTATGTGGTTAGATACTTAATTCCCTCTGACAATCTGTCTTTGATAAAACTGTGATAAAACATTTTCATTCATCCTTTAAAGGCACACAGCATTAAGACATGAAAATTATGGTGTAGTTCACCAAGCCTGTAGTTAAATTTTGTATATTCTACCTAGTGCCAGATACCTTTTATTAGCTTGAGCTCCCCTGAGCCAGTTATCTCGTGTCAAATGGGTGAGCAATACTTACTTGCAGTTGTGTTGTGAGGTTGGTGTCAGACAAAAGAAATAAAGGGCCTCAGTGCTGGTCACTGAAAAGTCATCTCTTGCTGTCATTCTTATCAGTACCAAAATTCACTTAAATTCATATAATTTGTATATGTAAATTCATATAACCTTGTATAATTTGTTTCCTGAACATTGAATTTCCATATGTTTTTACTGGAATAATATTTGCCTCATCAGGGTTTTGTGTGTTCACAGGTGCAAATGCAAATGTTTAGATTTCCAGGATCACTGGGGCTACAGGGAAGACCTTGTCTCAAAATAAATAAGCAAAATTTACTTGCATGTCCAGGTGAAAACCAGGGATTCATATATGTTATGCAAGACCTGTACCACCAACATTCATTCTGACCCTCAAAGCAAAGAATCTTGTCAGCAAAATACTTTTAGTTTCTATCATCATAGTTTTCTAGCAAAAAATCATAACAGAAATTTTACTAGAGGAATAAGGTTCCATGAAAGTAAGGGAGGTCCATGAAAGTCAGTGGAGAACCCAAAGAGGTGTTTAGCAGAGATGATGCCTCTGGACCCTGCAGGGTAGCATGCTGACAGAGCTGCTAACAGAGCTGAGATATAAGGCTAGGACTTCCACTCTATACTGCAAATGCTGCTGTCTCTACTTTCTTATTATACTTTAAACTTACAGCTCTGTAAGATTAGTCTTTAAAAACGAGGATCCTCGAGGAGCTGGAGAGATCGCTTAGCTGTTAAGAACCCTTAATGATTTTACAGAGGACCTATGTCAACTGGCTCACAAATGCCTACAACTCCATCTCTTGAGGATCTAATGCTCTATTCTGACCTACATGTGCATTCCCACACAGGCAGGCAGGCATGCACACACACACACACACACACACACACACACACACACACACATGCATGCAAGTAAAATATAATGAATCATTTTGAATAATGAGAATGATTGTGAATGACATTAAGATTGCAACAAACCATACTTCTAAGGATCTTATTTCCTTGTATCTCCCCTTATGAAAGAACAGTGGCTATTACCTTACATGAATATACTAAGCAATCAATTTGCACTCAAAACTTGAGAAAGACTGCTAGTTTTAAATTATTCAGTCAAAGGTTTGAGCAATGAGTCAGGAGTTAAGAGCACTGGCTGCTCTTCAGCAGGTCCCAGGTTCCATTCCCAGCAATCACATGGTGACTAACCATGACCATAACTCCAGTTCTAAGGGATTCAGTGTCTTCTGGGCTCCATGGTCATTGCATGCATGTGCTGCACCTACTTTCAGACAAAATATTCATATACATAAAATAAAACACAATAAAGTAAAATAAAATCCTCTGTCAACTATAATGACATGAACAATAAATAGTCCCTCAAGAAGAAATTGGAAGCACAATCACAGCCTATAATTCTCTCTTTCTCTTTTCTCATCTCTCTTCTCTCTTCTCCTCTCCTCACTCTACAGGTCTCCTGTCTTTCATCTATTTCTCATGCTTCTCAGCAACATATGTATGTAAAAATCTCTAAAAAGAAATTTCCAGGATGAAATGAACTTACTTAGGGAGCAATTTTGACACAAATTGTTCTAGAAATTGTGATGGAGTAGATAATGTCCAAGTAGTTTTGAGCCTGAATTTATTTTAATACCTAAGGCAGAGGAAAATATCATAATAAAGTAAAATTGTAGACTTATATTAAACCTGGACACAAGCACAAAAATATGCAAATTTTTACAACATGAATTCCAGCTATAGAAAAAATGAATAAGATTGTATGACCACGTGAGATTTAGTTCCAGAAATGGTTGCTGAGGCACTATGTCCAATTCTGTATCTTTTCTAAATTCCTTTAGAAAATTGTAGATTCTAAATGTATGCACTTAAACTTCTGTGTCCATAATAGAAACAATTATGTCTGAAATTTATGGTACAGCCAGTTGCATCTGATAGTATATTTTGTGTTAGATACATGTCTGTATATTCCCAGAGGTGATCAGTTTGCAATGATTGACAGGGTTCCTTTCCCCCAAATCTTCCTCTGTGATTCCTATCATTAGTTTTCCTGAGGTCAGCTGCTCTGACTGGGCCGAGAGGAAATCTCAGCAGAATGTCATTGTACATCATTTATAATGATCTCTCACATTCACAGAAGATGGTATTAAGACCCTTGTGTGTATCATTGGCCATCTTGTGTCTATCATTTGAAGTTCTCCCTTCATTTGCCCACTTATTGATTTGATCATTATTAAAAAAAACCTTTAACCTCTAAAAATACTTACGTATATTTTTAGTATATGAGTGTTTGGCCTGTTTGTAAGTATGTGCACCATGTGTGTGCCTGGTAACTTCAGAGGACAGAGACCAGAAAAAGGCATCTGATCTCCTGGAACTAGAGTTTCAGGTGGTTTTGAGCTGCCTTGTGGGTGCTGAGAACCCAATCCATCAATCCACTTAAGCCCTGAGCCATGTCTTATGCCTCCTACTTATTTTTCTTTAGGCATAAGTGGTTCTGATATGACAGATTCTTAACAATGGTGAATATTCAGGCCTGAGTGTTCCATGCACAGATCCATTGATTTGGGGGATACATCTTCACCAACAATTTCTATCTTTAACTGGCCCTTTATATCAACATCAAAACTTCTTACTCTGAATTGAAATATATTTCCTGCCTGGATTCTGATTAATACTGTAATATATAGGAAACATTTTATTAAAATTCATCTTAAAGTGATTTTTTCCAGTAAGGTTAAAAATGTGCTGACAATGCCATAATTTGCCACAAGCTTACAGCCTCTACAGGTTAGGAGATGTTATAAGCCACAGTAAGACCCTGTCATATTAAACAGGAAAAAATGTAATTCATGGATTAACATTTCATCCAAACATATGTGTCTATACCAAAGTAACCAACTATAACTATTAGTGCTCTTTAAATACCTATATATCTAACTGCTTGTGCTTCATTAGTAGGATCAAAAGGTTATTCCTGGACAAACTGTCAGCCCATGAAAGGAAACAGCCAGAATGACCAGGGTCCAAGACAACAGCTCCAGAGAGAGTGGACTGCTTTGCTTCTCATCCACCTGTGCCCCTTTCCTAAGCCTAGGGAACAATCTGTGGAAGAGGGGGCGTGGTAGAATGTAAGGGCTGCGATTGGGGTGAATGGTGAACTACAGCAATGTAGTCTGGACACTCATTTGATCAACTTGATTGAACATACAACCCTTCACCCCCTGCTGGATGGTGAGGCTGTGGGGGTTTGGGCACAACAGCCTGTAAATTGGTTTCATATGAAGGATGCTTGTACTCATGGATCATCACTTATAGCTAAAAAATGAAAAAAAGAACTGAGAGAAAGATGCAGGACAGTTATGGCAAAATGCATGATCCGGGATGGGGTGGGGGTAGGGGGGAAGAGAAAGGGAAATATGCCTGATCTGAATTGGAAAATGATGTATGAAATGTACAAAGCACCAATAAAAAAATAAAAAAATAAATACATTGCCATTTTTCTTTTTATAAACAATATAATGCAATATCTTAAAATTTTTAATTGAGGTACAATGAATGGACTCTTTTATTTCTGTTACTCCCGTTGTTGGATGAATTAAGGTGCTAGAAGACAATGCATGCATTGCCTGGGATCTATCTAGTCAGTACTAAATTATACAAAGAAATAAATAAAAACTGTGCTGATTATGATGGTTTCAATGAGAATGGCCCCCATAGGCTCTAAGTATTTAAACACTTAGACGAGGAGATACTGTTTGCAGAGGTAATGAAACCTGTAGGAGGGTAGCCTTGCAGGAGGAAACACATCATGGCAGTGAGGTTTGATGTTCCCTAGCGCTACCACACTTCAAGTTTTGCTCTCTCTACCCCTGCACTTGCTTAACAACCTAAGCTTCCATCTTTCTGCTTCACCATGAGTGACTCTTGTAAAGGAATTAACCCAAGACTTACCTGAAAGCACAAACCATACTCAGGAAGCAGAGGAAGATATTATTTATTATGCTCAGGCCACAGAGAAACGGAGGCCCAGTTCAAAAATACATACAGGTTTTCATAGGATTTTTCATGTCATCCCATGGCAGTAATCATATTGGTGTGTTTGAGACTTCCAGCACAGAAATATATATGCCCTTTAGGCTATTGTAAGACATTTAAACAGTGTTTTTTTATAAAAAGTCAGAGATTCCCTGCAAGTGTTGGGTTGTGGCATTTCCCATTAACTTGATATATCCCTGATATAAGTATAACCTTATGTATTTTAATGAACAAGACATATTGTATCAGGTGCTTCCTCAAAGACCACTCCAAGAAGTAACTTTCTTCTAGGAGCTCACAGACCCTGTACTTTTTTAAAAATATTTTTTAAAATTTTATTTATTTATTTTTTAGGTGTACGAATGTACTATCTGCATGCAAGTTTATGCACCCGTGTCGTGCAATGCCGCGGAGGTCAGAAGAGGGCGTCGGATTCCCCTGGAACTGGAGTTCTTCTGGAATTGGAGTTACAGACGGATCTCAGCTGCCATGTGGGTGTTGGGGATCGAACCCGGGTCCACCGCAAGAGCAGTTGGTGCTCTTAACCGTTAGGCTATCTTTCCAGTCCCGACCCTGTACGTTTTAAGGTTTGTTTGTCTGATATTAAAGTTTAGAGTGGAAAGTTCTTCTTTCTTACACCTTTAAACACAGATCTAAAGAAGAGGCTTAAAAACATAAAAACCTTAAAAAGCACTATTACATGGTGTTTAACCCAGTAACAGAAAAGAAACTATTACAATACCATTTAGTAAAAATTTGGCACTTGTTCTAGTTAACCTGATTATCTTTTAATCTTGACAATAAAACATCTAACTAATCAAACTTCCACATTTTTCTTGCTGTGTTTCGAGGTGGAACACTGTTAAGTAAGGAAAATTTGTGATGAAATAAATTTTATTTGGCATTTTCTTTCCTTATTGTATTGTAATCCTATCTGAAGTCTCCTTAAACTGAAAATAGTGTTATGAGGGTCTTACTCCTGACACACTCCATTCTGATGTGATGGATTCTTAACAATGGTGAACATTCAGGCCTGAGTGTTCCATGCACAATAGTATGAAGACAGGAATACTACCTTAAGATCTGGAGATGAGAGCTGTGGTGAGATATTAATCAACAATTGTACATAAAAGTATAAAATTACAGCAAATAACAATTTTAGAATAAAAGGGTATGCAGTACAAGAACAAATGTTTCTGGGAGCTGTGACCAGCCTTCCCTGAACAGTCAACATTACCTAGGTTATGAACAGAGACAGAGGCATTCATGATATTTAAATGCCTTATTTCAGAATAGTAAAACAGGGTCAATTTAGACAAAATCTGTGTGCTTATTTTTCTCCTGGTATATGATAAGTTTTTAAGAACAGAAAAGACTATGCTTTTATTTTACTTTTTTCAGTTTATATCCCTACAAAACTTATAACTTAGTCTCGTTAACAAAATAGGAAACAGATATGATGTAATTTAGACAGACAGAAAGATGTGTGGTGTGTGTGTGTGTATGTGTGTGTGTGTGTGTGTGTGTATGTGTGTGTGTACTTTTGTGTTGTGTGGAACCAGAAACCAAGGAGCCAATCCTTTCTGAAACCTTGTGTCTCAGGTTCTATTAATGTTCTTGAAAATTTATGTGGGATGGCTTATTCTTTTCAGGGCATTGTTACAGGGTTAAAATTAAATAACAATCCAGGTGTGGTGGTGCACACCTTTAATCCCAGTACTTGGGAGGCAGAGAAAGGTGGATCTCTGTGAGTTCAAGGCCAGCCTGGTCTACATATTAAGGTCCAGGACAGCTGGGGCTACAGGGAGAGCTTGTCTTCAAAAAACACCAAAAAAAAAAAAAAAAAAAAAGAAAGACAAATACATTTCCTGTGAGTAGGTGTGTGCATTTCACTATTTGTAAAATTCTATGTAAAAACCTAGAATAAAGATCAATTGCCATAAAATTTCATAGCACATAAACTTACCTGACAGGGAGATACCATGATCATGAAGGTGGTTTTCCCAGGGTGAGGCTCATCCATTGCACTCAGGGTCTGCTGACCCCTCAGATTTCCCCAAATGCAGGAAACTCAACTGCATAACTTGTGGTAGTGGGGGACTGCGTTCATGCTTTCCCCTATAAAAATTCATATCACAAGGTAGAACTGGATTAATCATAATGACTTTGCATGTGCTGGTTTGGTAACTTCTGCTAATTAATTAGGAAGATTCATTTGCACCTCCATTCCATATGTCTTTTCTTATTCAGAAGAAGAAGGAAGAAGAAGAAGAAAAAGAAGAAGAAGAAGAAGAAGAAGAAGAAGAAGAAGAAGAAGAAGAAGAAGAGGAGGAGGAGGAGGAGGAGGAGGAGGAGGAAGAAACCTTAGTTTTCCAGTAGGTGAACAATTGTAAGAAAAAGAGACTGCTTTGAATTAATAGAGAATATGACACCATTCTAAATTTTATAACTTGGGCAGAGTATAACACCATTCCAAGATTTCATGAGGTGGATATTTTAAGTTAACTGAGTATATGTACTTTATGTAACAAGTTTAACCACTTGAGAGATACAGACTCTAATAGTTTATGTATACATTCACATTCTTTATGAAACCTGCACTCTCTGTCCCATCACCTACAGCTTGACTCCCTCTACATCAAGGATAAACAGTCACCCATAGAGTGATTCAGAGTGAGAATTCGTGAGGAAGTTTTCTACCTTAGCCCAAGCAGTTCCCAAGAAGGAGAAAAAAAAAAAATCTACTCTCTAGTTCTAACATGGCTGCAGCAAAGATAATTGAATGAATACTTTAATCTTTTTCTTAAAAATTTATTGTTTGTAAATTCCATACATGAATATAGTGTGCTGTGACCCTACCCATGCTCTACTCCCTCCTCTCCAATTGCTCCCGTACCCTCCGGCCACTTTTCTCTCCTTACCTCTTGTGCTCCGTTTTTACAGACTCTGTGTGCACTCAGTGCAGGCAGAGTCTGCATGAGAGCATGGCCATCCACTGAAACATTGCACCTCATCAGGAATTTTGACTTTTTAATAATTGTAATTGGCTGAATAATGTGTCTTTTCCATTTTTGTCTGGAACTGGGTGCCTTCTATCAAAGGCTGCTGCATGTGGCAAAATCTAGTGTTCTTTTATAATTTGTAGATGTGGGAATGAGCACATGGTGTTCCCGCTTGTCACCATCCTGTTGTTTTATGGGACTTGATTATAATGTGGGGCATGAAAAGGAAGCAGACGTGAACAAGAAAGCTTTAGTAATATTTGAAGTTATACTTTGAAAGAGGGCCATGTTTTATTTTCTTGCTGAAATGTTCTTCAAATACTGCCCATAATAAACTGTTTACAGAAAAAAAATGTACGTTTTCTTTTATTATTTTAAAAATATTTTAGATTTTCATTTTACATGTATGAATGTATTGTCTGCGTGTTTGTAAGTACACCTGTGTCATGTAATGCCCGTGGAGGTCACAAGAGGGTCTCGAATTCTCCTTTACCTGGAGTTACAGACAGTAGTTAGCTGCCATGTGGGTGCCAGGAATTGAACTTGTATCCTCGGGAAGAGCAGTCAGTGCTCTTAAGAGCTGAGCATCTCTCCAGCCCCCACATTTTCATTATATATATTATAAAGCTGACAAGATGACTTACTTAATCTACAATCTTTCCTCACACCAGGTTGCTTTATTTCAAACCAGTATTTCAATACTATTCTTTTAAGGGCTTCCCCCTATTCCATTTCCTTCTGGAGTATTTTAGTTTTTTGATTTATTTTATTTTTATTATTTATCGGTATGTGCTTGTGAATGCAGTGCCTACAGAGGCTGGAATCGGATGTTGTGTCCCATGTAACATGGTTATGAGCTACACAACATATGGGGTATGAACTGGACCCTGGTCCTCCACAAGACCATCAGCTGCCGGGCCCTCTCTCCGGTCCCAGAGTTCCATTTCTACTTATTCCTCTTCACACTCAATTATGCTATGTCCACCACTTGCTAGTGTAAATGATAAAGCTCAACTTTTTTTATCATTTTTAAACATTTGTGATGTTGCTCTGCATGGTGGTCTGTCGGGTCCTCTGGCAGGTAGGGCAGAGAGGAGAACTGGGCCGCTGAGCGGGATGGTGAGTGTTAAAGACCCCAAAAGAACTACATGGTGGTTGGGAGCCTTGTCAAAGCAAGAACTCACTTTATTGCGTCAGGCAGCGGCTTATAAAGGCAAAGACCCCAAGGGAATGGCCAATCATCTTGAAGGTCAAATAGCTAGAGCCAATGGGAAAAGTTTCAAAACAACCCTGGCTGCACTTACCTTACTCCCTTTAGCCCCTTCTTGGTCTTGTTTACTTCCTTTAGTCCCCTCTTGTTTACTTAGGACAAGCTGGCCCATCTTCCTTACTTCCTTTGGCCGAGGTCCTGTTTCCTTAAGGCCAGCTGGCTGATAAGGGCCCCTCAGTTGTAAACAAGCTTGTCCCTGCTGCCTTACTTCCTTTCTCAAGAAATTGCCTAGGGCCTCATGGGCCAAGACAAAGCAGGCCCAACAATTCCCCCTTTATTTTTTGTAATGCAGGAGGAGAAACATAGCCCCAGTCTTAGGTTGTCTATTCTTGCAAACTCAGTCTTATCCATGTTTGGGATACAAACAGCTAAGGTTTTGATCCCTGTCTTAGGTTGGCTGAGTGCAGAAAGATCTTACCTGTCATTGAGTGCTATGACTCCGTCTCTTGCCTCTCCATGTCCTGTCTTAGGTTGCCCCAGTCTCTCTGGGGTCTTACCCATCATTGGCCACATGGAGGTTGGGGGTCGGGTGATCATATGAAGATGGCCATTAATAAGGCCCTGGCTCCTGATTAGCAAGCCTGTGATAGTGGACCTCGACCTGATGTAACTTTACTGCATGTAGCCTCCCCTGGATAAATTGAGTGATTTTGTTAAATCACACAGGGCTGGAGGGTAAGAATTAGGAAGAGTGTAAGAAGGGGTCCAAGCAGAGGAAGGAGATAGGGCAGGAAGCCATGCAAGCTGGTCCACAAGGGATTTTCTTGAAGTTCTTTTTTTCTCTTTTCCGGGTTTTCAGATGGATTCAGATCCACTAGCCTCCAGGTGTTGTCTGGGCACATTGGGCCCCCCCATCACTGGGTGGGATGAGAGCCAGCAGCAGGAGGAGCAATGTCACTTTCATCCTGGGCCACTCCTGAGGGAAGAACAGAGGGGCCATCCTCGGGGGTGAAACA
The DNA here is from genome assembly GCA_009823505.1 of Rhizomys pruinosus. NCBI lineage: Eukaryota > Metazoa > Chordata > Mammalia > Rodentia > Spalacidae > Rhizomys > Rhizomys pruinosus. The sequence goes on from VZQC01006590.1 coordinate 892,158, forward strand.
CTCCCTGGAGGGGTCATTATCATTGTCTCCCTGTTGGGGGAGGTTTTAGCTATAGGTGACAGATGAGGACCAGAGTTTCTGAAAAGGAGATGTATGCCTGTCTTCCTTGGAAAATTTTAAAATATTTTGGAAAAATTTAAAATATTTAGGGTGATCATGTGGGGGCATGGACTCCCCCTTTTGTTTTTGTAATTGAGCCTTGAGGGTTTGACCATTGTCTGTTTTGATTTGAATCAAGTGCCAAATGGGGTATAATGGGTAACATCTATCTGCCAGAGATGGTTAGGCCAGAGACCTCGGGGATTACTACCCAAGGTTTGGAGAGGGGGCATCTGGAGGAAGGGCTTGCAAGACTGGCAGGTGCAAATGATATTTTTTAAGGTCTTTAACTGCTTATGTGGGGGTATTTATGCCTAAGTCCTCTCCAGTTAGCATGGGTTAGTTGGTGGAATTGTGTTGCCTCTGTAAGTGTAATACATTAAGGCATTGAGGCTAGTTGATTAGCCAGTTTATTGCCTTTTGAAAGGAATCCTGGTGGATTTTGATGCCCTCTAAGATGTTGAAGGAAAATAGGGCTGGTTCTTTGTTTGAGTAGGGTCCTAGCCTAGATCATTAGGGGGGATATGGGATTAGAATCCAGCCTAACATGAGCTTCTACCAAGTTAGGCAGCAAGTTGACCACATAAAGGCTATCTGACAACAGGTTAAAGGACTTGGGTATAGAGTCTAGTGTTAGGACAACAGCAAAAATTTCCTTAAACTTCTTTTACTAGACTGTGACTTCAGAGAAATCAAGTCCATTAACATATCTATTTATTTGTATTTCTGTATAAATACTGAAATACCTCTATATAAATGTATAATGGTTATTTCAAACATATCACTATAAAACTTATAAAGTGGGTGTATAACAAGCATTTTTCTTTCAGTCCTTGGAGGTGGTTTTTTCCAGGACTGGCACAAACCCTGTTTTAAAGATGCTTTACTTAGTTGTTAAATGTTTTACAATACACATTTAACCATACTTTATATATATAAATTAAAATAAGATTATTGCTTAGAACCAATGTTAGTTTTTGTCTCAGGCATTGAGGGAGTGTAGTTGATAGTGGTACCATATGCCCATAAAGTAGCTAACTGTAAAAGCATTTGTACAATCAGTAATTTTTTAACCAAGACAAGTAAATTAGACAAATGAACATAGAAGTTTAACTAATTAATAGAGCTGCATCCGAGTTGGAGGGGCCAGTTCCAGCTTGGAGGCTTTTTAGAATTATACAAAAGCATGTTAACATTTACATAAATCCAATTAAAGATTGTTAACACCTGTGGTGGTTTGAATGAGTGTCCCTCATAGGCTGTAAGTATTCAGACATTTGTCTCCAGTTGGTGGCACTGTTTTTGGAGGTCTTAGAAGGTGTGGCCATACTAGAGGAAGTACGTTATTGGGGGCAGGCTTAGTGAGTTTAACAAGCCTCGTGGTCTACAGTTGCTCTCTCTTTGCTTCCTGTGCTCATTGCAAGATGTGACCCTTGGTTTGCTGCTCCAGTCTCCAGCCACCATGCCTCCCACCACAATGTACTATAATTCCCTGGAACCATCGTAAGCTCAGATAAACTCTTCCTTTTACAAGTTCCTTGGTCATGGTGTTTTATCACAGCAACAGAAAATTGACTAATACAACACCAAAATGTATAAACCAAGTTTTGTATAGGTTGAATCTGTAAAGTGAATTATAGTTGACCTTTTTAAAACATAGAAGTTTAGAAAGTTATAGGGGTTAAAACAAAATAATCATACATCCATACACATATGTGTGCATGCACACATGCATACAAGCATACACAAACATATGTACAATCTGTGGGAAGAAAGTCACATTATTGTTTTATACTCAGTGAGAAAAGGTCATTACCACAGTCTGTCTCCTGAGCATTGGAATCAAAGCTGCACCTTTAAAACACAATGAAAGATGAAGCACTGCTCCAGGCTCTTGCCAAAGACTTTATGCTTCCAAGTGAAACACAGAATACTGTAAAGCCATCCCTTCCCCCACCAGCCATCCGCTGTTCAGCAGGAGAGGGGCACAGATCAAACATTGGACTAGATTAACCAGAGTATTTACAAACAGCTACACACTGAAAATCTTTATATTTTGCCTTTGGTCTTTTTAAGGCAGAGGCTGCCCACAGTTGGAGCCAGCCTGGTAGACTAGGCTGGCCTTGAACTCACAGGCATCCACTTGGATCAAAGGCCTGGGCCACAAAGCCAGGCTCTACAAGCCTGGAATTTACAAGAAGACTGGTCTTTAGAAAAGATCTTGGAGGAAGTTTAGCAGACAAAAGGAAAATTCAGGAGAATTAAGCACTATGTTACACTATTTAACACTATGTACAGAAAAAATTTTTAAGGAGGACTTTTTAAAAGCACATTAGTGTTGCCTCTACAACCCAAGCCTGCCTATGCAAAGGTGCAAATGAGCACCTCTGTGGAAGGTTTGCAGCAAAAAGAGCTTGAGCTTACTTGCTCCATGGGCAAGCCTGTCCATCCAGCCTCTGTGACTTTTGCCACCTGAACTGTGGCCAGAAGGCAGAAGCTGGGGTTTCTCTTAGGAGCTGGAGCCCAGGTTGCAGGGCAGGCTTTGAACCCATTTCAAGACCTCTAGAGGGCAAGTGCACAGGAGAGGAAGGTCTCCTCTCACAATTTCTCTGAATACCCATTCTTAATCTATGACTTCACTGATTTGGGGATGCTATGAGGGGAGGATAAAGGGGTTGGGTTGCCAAGGGCTCGGGCACCCTGTCTGGAGTTACTTCTGAGGCCTTTTTTGGAGGCTGAGGGGGGAAGCAACACTTCACAGCTGAGAGTGCCCCCAGAGGAGGCCCAATATGTCCAGCTCCCTTGGAGGCGGACCTTCTGAGGCCTTTTTTTGGAGGCCGAGGGGGGCACAGTGTAGCATCCATGGGGGTCAGGGCACGCCCGAGGGGACTCCACTCCCATCCTGTTTCCCACTGCCAGGGAATTCCCCCAGAGGAAGGATCTCTCCTTTTTAAGTCCCTACTCTTGAACTCAGAGAGATTCTAGGGTGGTGTTAGGTTTGGAAGGAGACTTCTCCATAATTTATGGAGGTACCCTCACCCGCAGACCAATTGGCCTGTCAGCAAACTTCGAGAAGGAAACCGTTTTCACATGGGGCCCCATAGGGCCCCATGTTGGGTGCCAGCCTGCCGAGTCCTCTGGCAGGTAGGGCAGAGCGGACAGCCGGGCCAGCCTGTCTCTCCTCTGGGGCTGAGAAGGATGGTGAGTGTCGATGACCCAAAAAGAACCACACGGGGGTCAGGAGTCTCATCAAAGCAAGAACTCACTTTATTGCATCAGGCAGTGGCTTGTAAAGGCAAAGACCACAAGGGAGCAGCCAATCATCTTAAAGGTCAAATAGCTAGAGCCAATGGGAAAAGTTTCAAAACAACCCTGGCTGTGCCTACCTTACTTCCTTTAGCCCCGTCTTGTTGTCTTTTTTACTTCCTTTAGTCCCCTCTTGTTTACTTAGGACCAGCTGGCCCACCTACCTTACTTCCTTTGGCAGGTCTTGTTTCCTTAAGGCCAGCCGATAAAGGCCCCTCAGTTGTAAACAAGCCTGGCCCAGCTGCCTTACTTCCTTTCTCAAGAAGTTGCCGAGGGCCACATTGGCCAAGACAAAGCAGGCCAAACAGTGGTCCCTAGAAGGAGGTTTTCTGGGTCAGAATGAAATCCCCTGTGTATGGCTCACAGACACAGCTCAGACTAAAATGTTTCAATTTCACACAATTTCATAAGCTTCATTTTTCTTTATCAATTCCAGGAAAGGTGACATTGAGACATGTTTTGTGCCAACTTGATAGGTGAAACATTGGACTTGGGACATGTTTTATGAAATGTGTGGCCTTTACTTGAAGATTCACACTGAGATCCCTATACACAGATTCACCTCTTTCACGGTTTCTCAAGTTGGATACTGTTAGCAGGAAGTTTCACATGTTACAGTGTAAGAGAAGCTTCAATGGCACTGCAGGGAACTCATGAATTATCCCATTGTTCCGTTAATGACAATTTATAAGAGAATGAGCTGAACAGAATGTGCAGCTTCTCTAAAACCTTCAACATTAAATGCAATGCAGAAGTAGGCATCTTACAAAATTTAACAGTGGAGACTGAGATATTGAACCACAAGAAATATCAGGGTGGTCCTTGGGCAGATGAGCACACGTCATTGGGGCATGAACTGAAGATTCGTTGGATCAATAAACAATAATGTGAGTTTGGTTATAACCTATCATTATCCCTAAGAAGCTTAAAAGTAGCAAGAACTCAGTGAGAATACAGATAGATCTAGATGTGAATTACAGAGATCTCTGAAAGTATCTGAATCTGATGTTATGCTAGATAGATGTAATTATCCAATGGTCACATTTGCACACTTATGGGAATACAATGTGAAGAAGCAAGTATAAGACATGCCATGTGTCTGTCCCCTGTCAGGGCTCAAAGGCCAATTCTACTAAATAATGAGAGACTTGGGTTTATTTATGTATTTACTTATTTACTTTTATGTGTGTTTTTGTTTGTGTCTTTGTGTGTACCACATTCATAAAGGTGACAGAGGAGGCCAGAAAAGGATCTAAAACTGAATTCCCTGGAACTGGATCTACAGTCAACTGTCTAATGGGAGCTGCCTGCCATAAGGTTGCTGGGAACTGAATCTATTCCTCTGCAAGAACAGAAACTGCCCTTAACAATTGGGCATCTCTTAAGCACCAAGAGACTCAGGATTAAAAAAAAAATGTTTTATTTTTGATTGATGTGCATAAAATGAACAGATTTGAGAGGATCAATGTGACATCTAAGCATTTCAGAAAGCTATATGTGCTAATCACATATAGACCCTGTCATCCACGCCCCACAGTCAGGATTCCATACTCCATCTTGATTTTTTAAACTTCCTTATTTGAGGACTAACATGTAATTGTTTTCCCATATCTGTTATTTCATTTAATTTCCTGTCCTCCTGCTGTACACACTCTGCTTTCTGGCTGCATAATATTCTCTTGTGTGTATTTTCCTCAGTGGCTTTCCCCACTGGTGCACCATGGGAAACCTGTTGGACTCTGTCTCTGAATAGTATCACAGGTATCATGGATGAGTAGGCCACTTTTGTTGTGCTGTTTTCATTTACTTTGTGTAATTGGAATTAGACCCACTAAATGAGAGACACAGAATTTGTGGTACTGTGTTTCTTCTTTGACCCAGTCATTATTCAGGACTGTGTTATTTAATCTCCATGAGCTCATGTTGTTATTAGATCTTCTTTTGCTGTTGCTTTATTTTAAGCTTTATTGCATTGTGCTAAAATAGAAAGCTTGGAGTTATTTCAATTTGGGGGTATTTTTCAAGGTTTATTTTGTCTCCTGGATGTGTTTAAGTGCAAGTGTGTTGTGAAATTCCCATGGAGGTAAGAAGAGGGCATTTGATTTACCCTTGAACTGGAGATACAAACAATTGCTAACTGCCATGAATGTGGTGGGTATTAAACATGTGTCTTCTGCAAGAGCAGCCAGTGCTGTTAGCCACCGAGCCATCTCTCCTATCCCTTATTTTTGTTTTTTGTTGTGGTGTGTTCATGTGGATTTATTTTGTTGGTTGTGTGTCTGATATGAAATTCAGCCATACCTTCATTGAATCAAAGTTTAAAACTTCATATAGTATTGACGTAGCTTGGGAGCTTGCAGATCAACTCTGAATACTTAGTTGGTCTGTGCTTAATGTTCTCTCTTTTAATGTTTTTTTGAAGGGGTCACATGTTTCTAGGCAGGCTAGTTGGAGCTCTCCAGACCCAAGTTGGGGTGATGGGGATTAACTGAGAAGGTTGGAACTAGTTATGCTTAGCTGTGAGCCCTGGAGCTGGACTCTGTCTCATCCCAAAACATGGAGACGGTGACCCAGTGATCTGGCTGACTCACCCAGCTAGTCAGGTGCTCTCTGGCAGCCTTAAAAGGAAGAGACAAGTTCCCAGGGGTCCCTATGGGACTAGGATGGCCTGGATCTGACTAGATAGCAGAGAAGACATGAGCCCTGGAGCACTGGAACTGGGGCCTGGTCCAAAATAATCTGTTTTACTTTTTTTTCTATTCTTCTTTTTAACATTTCCATTGAAGCTATGTGTGTTTCATACATTATTTCTCACTCCAATCTACACTCATCTTGTCTTCCATGTCCCCTACCCCACCCAAGTTCATGCTCCATGCCATCCCTGTCCTGTATCTTTTTCAGATTCTTTTCAAAGTTTTTCAAGGCAGAGGATTATTGGGGGACTTTACTGTTTCAGTCAGTTCCCTGTCCCGGTTTCTCTGCTGTTGTTGTTCCCTCTGATCTGTATCACTTCAGCACACACACACACACACACACACACATATGTCACACCTATAATAAAATTATATCATCTATATACAAACTGTTTATCATTTCCATATCATATTTCAGGGTTCACATTTTTTAAAGGACTTACATTATCAGAGCACAGCTGCTTTCAGTGAAAGGGGTATATAATGTTGATGTTGATCTGTTTGCCTTACAACTCAGTGCTTGGTGCTAGCATCCACAAATGAGGGATACCATTCATCATTTGCTTTTCTGGGACTGTGTTACTTCACTTAGCATAATATCTTCTAGATCCATCCATTTACCTGCAAGTTCATGATGCCATCTTTATTTACTGTTGCTTAGAATTCCATTGTGTAGATGGTTATTTTCTCTATACACTCATTGGTTTAGGGGTATTTGGGTTGGTTCCAGTTCTTCACTATTGTGAAGAGAGATGCAGTGAACATGGCTGTGCATGTATCTCTGCAGTAGGATGAGTCTTGTGCTTATATGCCTGAGTGTTATGGCTGGGTCAGGTGGTAAGCTCATCTTGAGTCCCATCAGATTTCTCCATGCTGCTTTCCATAGTGGTTGTATGAATTTACACTCCCACCTGCAGTGGATGAGGGTTTGTCTTACCCAAAACCTCTCCAGCACTAGGTATCATTTGTTTTCTTGATTCTAGCTAGTCTTATTGGAGTGAGATGATGTCTTAAAGTTGTTTTAATTTGCATTTCCTTAATCAGCAATGTTGAAGATTATTTTTGGTCTTTTTGAGACAGGGTCTCCCTGTAGCTCTGGCTGTCCTGGAACTCACTATGTAGACCAGGCTGGCTTTGAACTCAAAGATCTGCCTGCCTATGCTTCCAAAGTGATAGGATTAAAGGCATGCACCACCAGTTGAAGAATTTTTAATACAAGTTTTCATGCAGTCCATGCTGGACAGGAACTGGCAGATACCAAAGGTGACTGTGAATTCCTGGACCTCCTGCATCTACTCTGAATGGTGGTAGGATTACAGCTTGACCACCACACCCAGCTACCAGGAAAGCTTTAAAAATAATGAACTTCATATGAGTAGATTCCAGTAGGCCAAGATTTCAGAGTTTAAAACAAGCACTATGTATAACAAGAGAGGCAATGTGCAAACATGCTACTTTTTTTTTTTTTTTGGTCTTTTTGAGACAGGGTCTCTCTGTAGCCCCAGCTGGTCTGCAACTCATTCTGTAGATCAGGCTGGCCTTGAACCCACAGATATCCACCTGCCTCTGTCTCCTGAGTGCTAGGCTTAAAGGCATACACCACCATGCCTATGGAACATGCTAGATTTTATAAATACAACCCGAAGAGCCAAGAGGCTCAGAAATGATAGTCAACATGTTGGATGTTAAAGTAGTAGCCTAGATAGAGTGGTGAAATGGCTCACCAGGTAAATGCATTTGCCACTAAGCCTGACAATGTGAGTTGGATCCCCAAGACCCATGTGGTGTAAGGAGATCGTGACTCATTAAAGCTGGTCTCTGACCTTCACAGGTCTGCCACAATATGCACATTCACATATCCACAAAAATGAAATAAAGAGGAGTGCATGGAGCTTAGATTGGGGTTTTCCCAGGACCACGTGAAGCACAGATAGGAGCCAGGCGCTTCAGCCAGGCAGATATTGGATAAACCTCTCTGGCCTTTAGATAACTCTCTCATTGGTTTGATTCAATTGTCTTGTGTGTCTGTGGGAGCAGAGTCGTCCTGCAATCTTGTACAAAAGATGGGCCTGTTGACACTGTGAAACTTGAGTGCACAGAGCTTAGATTGGGGATTTCCCAGGACTACCTGAAGCACAGAGTACTGAGGCATGGGCTAAATATGCATACCCTCCCTCCAACTGGAATTGCCAAGGGTGGATTCTTTGAAGAACCTTCAGAACAGAAAGGGAAGAGTGAGTTAGATTTCCAATAGAAAGCCTAAAACTTAGACAAGTCAATAATCCATAATCAAGGAGAAAAACAAATCAACCAACCAAACAAACAAATAGCAAAGACATCTGAAGGAGGCAAGCAAAGCAAGCCTTCAACACAGTGAAGAGGCATTTGGGATTCGCATTGCAATACAGGCAAAGAGAAACCCACATGCCAGGGACAAGATGAAGGGACAACATGGGAAAGGTGCAGGATAATTCCACACCAAGCTCTACCAACCATNCTCCACAAAAAGAAAGAAAAAAGATTGAAAAAATCATGCATTCTATCAGACTCAATGTAAATAAAGCTCAATATCAAACACCAAGATAAGCCTACTATCTACCAGAATACATGGAGAGGAGTAACAACATTTCCTAATAATGAAGGAAGGAAAGAGATAAAAAAAGAGGATATAAAGCATTCCTGGGACAGAATGACAATGAATATACAACAACAACAAAAGCCCAGGGATGATTACTTTAAAAGAATTCCTAAGAGGAAGTTTATAGCCCTGGTAGTGCCTAATTTGAAAAAACAGAAGCGCACAAGTGAACAATCTAACAAACTGCAGCTATAAACTTGAGAGGCAAACAACAGTAAACCCTAATGCAACAGACAAAAAAAAAAAAATAAAAAAAAAAATTCAAGAAAAACAATAAAGAAACAGAAAAAATTAAAAAAAAATCAATGAATCCAAAAGTTGGTTCTTTAGAGAATAAACAAAATAGAATGAACTCTGCCCCGTTGACCAAAGAGAAGGACTAACTCACCATCAATCATCCATATGATGAAAAAGGGACATATCACCAAAAGACGAAAGAAAGTCCGACATCCATACCAGGACTTATTCAAAAATAAGTTTGAACAACCTAGAAGAAGAAAGAGGATTGAATATCTGAAATCCTGGGATCACCAAAGCCTAACCTAAGAAGAGATGCAACACTTTAACAGACCCAATAATATATGAAGAAATGAAGTGTAATAAGAGAAATTCCAACTAAAAAAGCCAGGCCCAGAAGGTTTCACAGCAGCATTCTACAAAAACTTCAACAAGATTTTACAACCAATATTACTCATTTTTTTTAGAACGTCACAAACAGAGGGGAATTTCCCCCAAATTTCCTTCTATATGGCAAGCATCACTCTCAATACCAAAACTGGGCAAAGATCAACTAAAAGGAGAAACTTAGACCCATCTATTAATGAAGAGGAGATATAAATTCTTAACAAAAATACTTGCAACTGCTATACAGACACAAATCAAGAAGATATCCATATGACCAAGTTGGATTCATACCAGAGATGCAGGATGGTTCAACATATGAAATCAATAAATATCATAAATATATAAGTGGATGAAAGACAAAACCACAGGATCATCTCAATTGGACACAGAAAGCCTTTGACAATCCAGCATCCCTTATGCTTAGATCCTAGAGGGATTGGATTGAGGTCATTCCTCAATGTGATCAATATAGAGGAAACCCACAGCCAATATCATCCTAAATGGGGAAAAGGACAGAAGCATTCCCTTTAAAGGTAGGAACTCAGCAAGGCTTTCCCCCTTCATGACTCCTCTTCAATATAGTGCTTGAAACACTCAGCAGGCAATAAGGCAAGAAAAGAAAATTAAAGTACTAATTGGAAAAGAGGAAGTCAAGCTATCCATTTTGCTGATGATATGCTTGTTTACTTACAGGGATGCTAAAAATCCACCAGAAAACTCCTAGAAATTGATTAAGAGCTTCAGTAATTGACGGAAACAAAATTTATCTAGAAATAGCAGTTAAGCCTTTCTTTACACAAAAACGAGCAACTGAAGAAACAAAAACCTACAAAAAAAAAAAAAAGCCTCAAAAACAATAAACAGAAACAAACATAAAATAAACAAGACACCAAAGATCTCTAAAAAAAAAAAAAAAAAAAAAAAAAAAATTAAACCCCCTGAAGAAGGAAATTGAAGAAGACATCAGAAATGGAAAAACCTCCCATGCTTCCTGGATTGGGAAATTAATAGAGTAAAAATGTCCATTCTACCAAACTCTTGTACAGATTTAATGCAATCCAATTTAAATCTACAAGAGTTTCTTCACAGGCTTGGTGAAAAAAAGTCCTTAATTTCATTTGGAAAAAAAAAGACCCGATAGCCAAGGCAGCCCTGAGTGAAAAGAGCAATACAAGTGGGGGGGGGATCTCTATACCAGACTTCAAACTATACTTCAGGGCTATCGTCATAAAAACAGCTTGGTAATGGGACAAAAAACAACCTGTTGACCAAATGGAAAAAAAACGGAAGATCCACAACTTGAGCACATACAATTTCAGCCCACCTCATATTTGACAGGGGGTCAAGAAGACACAAAGGAGGAAAATATATATATATTATATATATATAATTATATAAATTTTAATATATAAATATATATATAAATATATATGTAAATTTATATATAAAAAATTAATATATACTATATATATATATATATATATATATATATATATAATTTGCTTTGTTCATTAGTAAGATTGAAAGGTTATTCCTGGACAAACTGTCAGCCCATGAAAGGAAATAGCCCAGAATTGACCAGAGTCCAAAAAGATAGCTCCAGAGATTAGTAGCTGTTTTGCCTCTCATCCACCTGTACCCCTTTTCTAAGCCTAGGGAACAATCTGCAGAGAGGGGGCGTGGCAGAATGTAAGGGCTACAATTGTGGTGAATGGTGAAACTACAGCAATATAGACTGGACATTTATTTGATCAACTTGATTGTACATACAAGCTCCCCAGCTGGATGGTGGGACCCTTGGGCTGTGTGGGTTTGGGCACAAATTGCTTGCAAATTGGTTTTACATGAAGGATGCTTGTACTCATAAATTACTACTTATTGTCAAAAATGAAAAAAAATCATAAAAAAGTCAACTCCAGATGGATCAAAGACCTCAACGTGAAACCCCGAACTCTGAAGGTGATAGAAGAAAAAGTTGGCAGCAGACTACAAGACATAGGCATAGGGAAAAGACTTCCTAAATCTGACAGCAGCTGTGCAAGAAATGAGATAGACAATTGACAAATGGGACCTCATTAAACTCGAAAGCTTCTGTACATCAAAAGAAATAATCAAAGAATTGAAGAGAAAACCCACAGGGTGGGAGGAAAACCTCGCTGCACATACATCTGACTAAGCATTGATTTCCAGAATATATAAGCTACACAAAAAACAAAGAAGAAAGAAAACAAATGACCCATTAAATAGATGGAACAAAGAGCTGAACAGAGACTTCACACGTGAGGAATTAGAGATGCCTGAGAAACATCTTAAAAAGTGTTCAATGAGAGATGGTCTAGAGGTTAGGAGCACTGACTGCTCTTGCAGAGGACCCATGTTCAATCCCCAGAACCCACATGGTAGCTGAAAACGGTCTTTAACTCCAGTTCCAGGGGAATTGAAAACCCTCTTCTGATCTCCACAGCATTGCATGACAGGGGTGCACAAACCTACACACAGACAGTACATTCATACACATACGAAAATAAATAAATTTTAAAATTAAAAAAGTGCTCAATGTCGCTAATAATTAAGAGAATGCAAATTGAAACCACATTAAGATATCCTCTCACTTCAATAAGACTGGCTAGGATCAAGCAAACAAATGATACCAAGTGCTGGAGAGGTTGTGGGGAAAGGGGAGCACTCATCCAGTGCTGGAGGAATGTAAACTCATACAGCCACTATGGAAAGCAGTGTGGAGAACCCTTGGAAGACTTGGAATGAACTTGCCACCTGACCCAGACATACCACTCCTGTGTATGCACCCACAAGACTCATCTTACCACAGAGATACATGTGCAGCCATGTTTACTGCAGCTCTCTTCACAATAGCAAGGAGCTGGAACCAACCCAAGTGCCCCTCAACTGAAGAGTGGATAGAGAAAATGTGTTACATCTATACCTTAAAAAATAAACAAAGTAAAAAATGAAATAAACTGTGAAAATTTATTTATTTAAAATATTTTATTCATTATTATAAATTCCATACAATTCCATTCCTGTCTCCTCTCAGATTCCCCCAACATGATACCCCCCAATTTTGTGTTTTCTATTAATTTGTTAAAGGCCTATTGAGTCTAATTTTTGTTTCCCAAATTCTCTTGCGTTTGGTCCCATAAAGAAATCAAACTTGTCCTCTCCCTGTAGGTGTCAATTGTCAATATCTTCTCAACTAGATCTAGCCCTCCTTGCCCATCCCCCATGCTGAATCTTCATCCGGCTGGAGCTTGCATAGAGCTTTTGCATGCTTCCTGTCACAAGAAAGCCTTGAGTCTTAATATGTCCACCTGTCTAGACAGCATGGTTCCTGTATTCATTGAACACCTATGCCTTGGGAGGAGAGGGTGAGATTTAGATGTCCCATTTAGAGCTGAGCACATCTGTACTGACAAGTTTTGAATCTCTGTGTTAATCACCATTTTAAAGTAATATTCAAGGAACTGCCAGAAATAAGAGAAATGGGAACATGACTTCCTAAATAATCAAATTAAGTATTTGATCCATTTCGTTAATCATCAGTAAAGTTCTGCTAAATCTATTTGATATAACTAAAAATGTTACATTATAAAACTTGTACACCCGGAGTTATCTGGGACTCTAAGCAGCTGGAATTCAGAAACACTGCTAGAACATTAACAAACCCCCATTCAATATGGCACAAAGCACTCTAATTGTGAATATATGCATAGTCGAAATATCATAGCTTTCTGTAATCAGCAGAATTGTGCTGAGTATACACATTCAGTAAAAACATGAATGGATCTCACCTGTACCTGCTCTAAATGTCCATCATCGTTATGATATATGTAGAAATGTTATTTAATAAATTATAACATTGTAGATTGGGTTAGTCAGTATTCCAAAGTATTGGAACAAGAATAAATCTTTTAGAGGCTGTTGTGTAAAAGAATTGAAAACAGAGTACACAGAGTAGATCGCTTCTAGAAGTTTCAAAATCTGGCAAAACCAAGTTTTGTTGATATAATTGGGGTAGACAGTAGGTTTCATATGACCAGTAGCAAAAATGGACCTGAGGACAGTGTTAAGTCAGCGGCATGTGTTTCTAAAAATCCGAGCACCCTAGAGAAAGTCTGTCTTTCAGCATTGGCCAGGGGCTAGAGCCTGGGTTCTGGCAGATACACTGAATATTCTGTTTGATGTCATTATTTGTGTATCCCCAAGGCCCTAGTTAGTCTGTGTTTATATCAAATGCCTTGTTCTATACACCTTAAATCATGGGATTAAAGGTAATAGTTTTGCCAAGTAAGTTAATCTGATCAATGAGCTCTGGGTTGAACATACTCTTACATTGATAAGATAATTTCTAAGGCATGGAAATGCTGTGGATTGAATCTCTTAATCAGTATTCCAAACAAGCATGATGCCATCCCTCCTCTGGAGACTCTGGTGAAGGCTCCTCCATCTCAAACACCAAACCTGGGATATGGAGCATGATGTGGGCTCCTTGAGGAAGAATACTAATATTCTGGGGTGTGGCGTGCCTGTATCTCCACTGCCCACCTTTCAATCTGTATTTACTTGTCACTTTATATGGTGTGGCCCTGACTGCAACAACTGTACATTCTATGACCCTTCTAGAGAGTTCTCAATCTGCAAGGGTAGTGGGGGGGTCTTTGGCACAAACTCCAGTTTGAGAATTGGGTTAATTGAAATATTCTTTTGGAACTCTTCACATCCTGTGTGATCACATTGTGAAAAATTCTCTGTTTTCTTTATAAATATTTCTAAATTCATTGTGTGCTTTAGTGAAAGATTTGCTCCCAAAATATTCTTTACGACATAGATTATGTATAGCTGTCCTATTTCTCATTGACTTTTTTCTTAAAGCCTAGCACACCTGGGAAGGAAGTCTCATTAAGAGAACTTCCCAGATACTGTTGGACTGTCTGAGCATGTCTGTGGTGAGTGTCACAATTGTTATTTGGCATAGAGCGGTCATCCCATTATGACATATGGAGTAAAAAAATCAATAAATAATCTGCAATCACTCTTTTTTGGGCTTTTGCAGACAAGGTCTCCCTATAGCCTCTGCTGGACTGAGAGTTATAAAAATCAAAATGGGGTTAGAATTTTAGGGACAGAATATTTGGTAGTATCAAGTTCAACTGAGTCTCAGAAAGAAAAAATGTGTATCATGACAATTGGGATGTTTTAACATTGGTGACTTAGAATGTTAGACAGGAGGGACAATGACCTGATGTTGATAAGTGACTAAAGTAAAGCAGGGTGTACTTCCTGAGTAGTAGGTAATCAGAAGTGGAAAAAAGACTGAGTGCCAGCTGGGGGGAATCTGGAAAGGGGATAAAAAGGGGCAAGAAGATAAGCAGCATGCTGAAAGAATTTGAGGAAGTGTCTGAATTTTATGATAGACTTTAAACATGGAAGCTTAATCAGCAAGCAGAGGAAACAGAGAGAACAGGAGATCAGAGAGGGAAGACAAAGCAAGGATCAAGAGAAGGAGATGTAAACAAGCATAAAAAGAAGAAAACAGAAGCAAAAAAAGACAGACAGGTAGTAACAATACAACAGACAGATATTACTTGCAGTAGAAATAGCTTCTATAACACTGTCCACACAAGAACATTGGAACAATGAAATGTATTTCCCAAATAAACCAGAAGGGTATTCATAAGAGAGGGAGGAATCCCCTCATTCACGAGCACAACTAAAATATCAACAACTTCCTTAACACACTAATTTGGTAATGAACATTTAAATCATTTCTGTTGTTTGAGATAAATATATTTGTAAATATTGCTTTTGGATATTAAACAATATGACTTTCTATGAATTATTTATATATTAAATACCCACAATTTCTAGTGGTATTTAGCTGCTTGGGGCTACCTGTGCTTACTAATTACTGCATGGCCTGGGGACTCCTTCCTTAACTACTACAGACAGGTGAGAAGCACGTTGAATTTTCCATCAAGGAGAAGCTGAGATTAACACCTTTCCTCTCCAGCATAAATGGTTGCTGTGGGGATCAGTGGATCTAGGCATATGTGGATGCATTTTATGAATCAAAAGTCTTCAGTGTTATTTAAGAGATAATGGCTGTTGCTGTCATTGCAATTAATATTATAAATTGTGGTACAAAAGAAGAATTCAGTTTTTCTATTCCAAGTTTGTAGAAAATGCAATTTTAAATGTATGTACTCTGAAATTTATTTACATACTTCTTGATTTTCTGGTTATATCACATCAGGGTTGGCCTCATGGGAACCTAGGCCATTCCGCAGACAACTGTCATTCCAGGAGTGAAGCATTCAGGAAAGGGCCTACATTTGGTCACATTCTGTCCTCATAGATTAAGTGTGAAGTTACAGTACTGAGAAAAACCATGGAATCACTGGAATAATATAAGTCAATCATATATATTTTGTTTAGTCAGTAGAAATCAATGAAATTTGCCTTTGGGATAACAGAA
Source organism: Rhizomys pruinosus (assembly GCA_009823505.1). Classification (NCBI taxonomy): domain Eukaryota; kingdom Metazoa; phylum Chordata; class Mammalia; order Rodentia; family Spalacidae; genus Rhizomys; species Rhizomys pruinosus. Next base: position 908,011 of record VZQC01006590.1, read on the forward strand.
GGCAAGGCTTTTGTTTTTACTACTGAGCAGTTTTAAAGAGAATTAATTAAGTGTAATCCTATTAAACATCTTGAAATAGATTGTGACCCTTAAATGCATTGCTTTGAGGCACAGCTCGTTCTTTAAAGTGTTTACAACAAGCTATTAACTGCAGTAGTGTGCAGACAGTCATCATCTCATTACCTCAGTTGTGTTTAGTCTCTCTGTCCCCAATCAATTTCCAAGGAAACAAAGCTTATTGTCGCTTACTGCTCTAAGACCTCTCTGAGTTATTACACATTCAGTTAAATATTCACTGCTTTATCAGAGTCATCATTCTTCACGTAAACCTTTTAGTCTGACTACACTGTTCTTACACACATGGACATGCTCTTGTTTGTATTCACCACATGTGTATGTGAGTGGTGAATATTGTCTGTAATTGCCCCTAATCTATCAAATGATTATATTGACCCTTCGGTATATTTTACTTAATTTTTATGTATTTCACATAAAACATCTTGATTGTTTTTATGCCCCTCTACCATCTGTAACCCCTGTAGTACCCCCACCAAATTTCATGCATTCTGTCATTTATGTTAAGGCCTATCAAGTCAAGTTACTATACCCAGTTGTACCTCAGAACAAGGTCATCAACTGAAGTCTGTTCGGCCTATCTTGAGCCTTTCCCTTGAAGAACATAAGTTCTTCCTCACCAAGTAGTTAAAGTAACCAGCTGCCGTCAACTCTTCAGCTAAGTCTGGGGCCTGGTGCCCATTTCCTGTTCTGTGATGTGTTTTGGTCAGATTGAGTTTGCATGGGTCTTATGCATGCTGACACCATGACTATATACTATATGAGTAGGATTCCCAGGAGTCTGTGAGACTCTGTTTCCATATGGTCATGTATTACATTTGTCTATGGATGTGGCAGTCTTAGGGTTTTCTCTAGGATCTATGACATCTCCAGCCATGTGTATTTGCCTATGTTTATAGTACCACACATGAGTTCCCTCCCATTGACTAGGCTTAATTTCAATGAGGTAGCTGTTGATTACCACCAAGTGCCACTACTGCTGCAATATAGTTTGCTATGGCTATCATTGTTGTATTTATTAAGCCTTAAACTGGGCTTGGACCAACAATTGGACCAACTTGTATAGTGTTCTTCAAACCTATGAGAGCTAACCTTCAAGGAGGTGGCTTCCAGGTCAGGTTCAGCTCCATTGCTCCAAGTCCTATATCCGAAGTATGTCTTGTCTTCAGGAATGGGGTCTTACCTTCAATTCTGGGAGGCTATAAAGGGCTATGGCAATGGTTTATGTTCTCTGAGGAGTCTGCTGGTAGTGGGAGAGACTGAAGATAGTCCCAAAGGCAGGCCTGGGCACAGAAGGATTGGGCTGAGGCTAATTATAGTCACCTTTTTACATTATTTGGATTTGTTACCATGAATTGCAAAGATACTACACTATATTTTAATTTCATAATTATAACAGAGAAGATAAAATTTAATTTGCATAATGACAATCTTTTCTGACAGGCCTAGAAACTATAAGTCCCAGTTGATATGGTTGTAGTTAAACTAGTATCAACACAATAATCAAATACAAAACTTGGAAATTTACATGTGTATAATTAAATACACACTTTATATTGGAAAAATATAGTTTTGTTGTCCCATGAAACAATAATTCTTTTGTGAATTCCTGTATTATTTAAGGTAAAGATATTAGTATTCTGAAAAAAGATGAAGTTTTGTATTAAACAATGACAAGTTGAGTTCTAAGCAATATATATATATAATATATAATATATATATTAATATATATAATTATCATATATATATATATATAATTACATCTATCATATATATATATCACAAATAATATAGGATATTTATTTATTTATTTTGTTTTTTTTTTACATATCAAGTAGTTGATACTTCAAAATCATTGGACAGAAGGTTTGTAAACCTGTGGCATTTTGACAGGAAAACAAGTTGTGTGTTACAGGAGATTCAGTAAGAATTTGCATAACATAAGCATGGTCCATTTGCATATTCTCTAACCACTCACAGGTTAGATGGGATATTTTTTGTCAGTTAAAAAAATATGGGTCCCAGTATATTTGGGAATGTGAGGAATAGAAAATTTAGTATTTATTCCAGGCATTTCTTTCCTTTTCCACAGCCAAGTTTACAGTAACCTGAAAAGACCTTTCTGTACCATATCTGTGAATCAGGGTGGGGTCTGGAATAATGTCCCTAGACAGTTTTCCAGCTTTGAGACTTTCCCAGCCTCTTCAGGACAGTCAGAGGTGAAGGTGCGATGGAGTCTAGGCTGAGGGGACTCCTCTTTCCTCTCCCTGTCTCCTCAAGGCCTGACAGAACTCATTCCTTCTTTAATCCTGGTGTGTGTGTTTGGGAAGCTGACTTCAGAAAAGGATTAATTTTGTTACTTGTCTTTTCTCACTGTCTAAGTCAGTTTTCAAGTATGGCTACAATTACATGTTTTAAAATTGCATTGTTTTTGTAGATAAATGAATAACTTAAATCATGCTTGGAATTTGTGATGACCAAATGCATTTTTAATTAATGAAATGATTTAAGTCGAAATACTTAATTTTGAACCCTGACTTTATATGCTTAAAACATACTCTTCCTACATAAGGAATACAAATCAGAGTGATAAAACTTAATTGTATTTTCAGGAAAGATGTTTGAATGTGGGAATAATACTTTGGAATATCAATTAGGGTCATTTAAATGATCAATTGTAGGATGAGAATTACTGTACAATATTACAATAAAACACTTACCCCTACCTACTTCATCAGGAAGAGGGGTTCTATAGATAATAAGTGATTTGACAACAGTCTTCTTTATGTTAAAATTAAAAAAAAAGATACTTTTAAAATCTCATAGCTGGGGCTGGAGAGATGGCGTAGCAGTTAAGAGTGACGACTGCTCTTGCAGAGGACTCGGGTTCGATCCCCAGCACCCACATGGTGGCTGAGAACCATCTTTGACTCCAGTCCCAGGGGAATCTGACACCCTCTTCTGACCTCTGAGGCATTGCACGACACGGGTGCACAAACCTACATGCAGAGAGTACATTCATACATATAAAAAAGAAAAAAAAGAAAAAACCCTCACAGCTTACATCTCCACTCAATGATTGATTTCTCACTGTATGATTTTATTCCACAAGTAGTTTCACAACTTACTGCTACCCTGTGGAGCTAAAACTCTCATTTTTGTGGTGAGATGCATTAACCTGATGGATAACTATCAGTATTACCACAGGTTTCTTTACAATTTCCCTGTGGCTTTGACAAATAGGAAACAGCATACACTGAATTAAATGAACACTGTGTAGGGGAAGAACTCAAACTCCTCACTGAAAACTTTGGCTCTATCCACAGCCTTAGTGGCATTAACCACAGTGTTGGGGTCTTCTCTCCAGTGCCAAAATTGCTCCCATCAGCTCCTGTTCTGGGCTGGGGTTGGCTAATGTGTTCACTTGGTTTTACCAACATCTTTAGCACACTGAGTAACCACCTCAGGACCTTCTCCTCTGTGAGTACTCATGTGACCCTGTAACTTCCAACAAAGCTCATGTATGAAGAATGCCTTGAAGTCCCATTCACATATATGTTTCTACTCTGTATAATATTTAGTTCTATACTACGTATAATTGGATAATGCAGTGTTCACTTTTAAACAGATACTCATCAACTCAAACACTTATGCAGTCAGAACATATAGAGTTAAGAGTGTTTCTGATAACCCGGGAGCCCAAAATATCATTCAAAAATTCGATTTCCACAAGAATTTGTAACAGTTCACTTTCAGAGGAAGGAGTCACTACTAAGATCTTATCAAAGGAAGTTTTACTGGGGAAGTTAATTTCTGAATACATGAATTCTCTATGTGAAAGAAGGAAAGACAGGACTGTCTGAATCTCAGGGAAAGTTCCGTCAGATAAGCTGCCTCAAGCAGAAATTTGTCTTCCATGAATAAGCGGAACTCCTCAAATGTGTCCTGCTCAGCATTTCAAGATTACCTTATTTGGTAAAACCAAGTGAATGCAAATAAAGACACACCTGAAACTACTCACACCCAGCAGTATGATCTAAATATGACAGCTATCTGACTTCACTTCTGTCAGCTTGGTAGAGCCAAGAGTCTTCTGAGAAGGGAATCTCAACTGAGGGATGCTAATATCAGGTTGGCCATGTGAACCTATCTGTGGGGTGTTTCCTTGGTTAGTAATTGACAGAAGAAGGGGGTGTATTAGTCAGGGTTCTCTAAAGAAACAGAAGAAACAGGACGAATATATAGTTACATACAATTTGTTGATTTGCTCACGTGACAGAGTTCAAGGAGTCCAACAGTTGCTGCGCCGCACTGGAGAGGCTGAGAATACAGAGAACTGCTCAGTACACAAGGCTGGATGTCTCAGTAGTCCCAATCTGGTGCTGAAGGCCCAATGGATTCCAGGAGATCTGCGGGTCTCAGTACACGCTGGGATCCAAAGGGTTGATCACAGCAGCAAGACAACCTCACCATTGAGAGAGAGGCAAGCCACAGGAAAATGAAGCCAGCTCCCTCTGACATGGCCTTTTATACTGCCTGCTGGTAGAAGGTAACACCCATATTTGGGTGGGCAATCCGGGTTGAGGTAGTGCAATCTGAAGATCCTTTTTCTCTTGTTTGTTCCTTAGTCCAGTAAAGTTGACACCCAGGATTAACCATCACAAGTCCACCCCTTGTCAACTTGACACCAATAAATAGCCTTTCCTTATGTTATGCTTAAATGTCAATTGCGAATAATTGCAAAGTCATAATTCCATCTAACATGTTATAAGTGTCTCATGTGCAATCACAAATCATTATATATTAGAGTAGGTGGTAATGTCCTTGAGAAACATGTAGTGCTTCAGTATCTAATAACCTAAATATGACCACACTTAACACTTATCTCAGTTGCACATTCAAAAGGGAACAACACAAGTATCTGCTTAATATATGTATATATATGAACAAGCACATTCTTAACCAAATAGGACAAAAGTTAATATCTATTATAATCCACGTTTCTGCAACTGGTCCCCTGTCCTCAGCTGATATTTATGACTACCTTCTTCTACTACTCATTCTGTATTTCCTCCACCATCAGCAAGCATTTCTGCAGGTCTTGTCTCTTTCCCTTGAGGAGTGACCCATACGTTCATCCTTGAAGGGTCTGGGCCATTTGTTGTCCTGTCTGGTTTGGGTTGTTGGAATTTCCCATTGACCTTAATCATAGGACATGGTAGCACCAGAAGGAGCCCTACAGCATCTCCTGCTTTCCAGACATAATCTTCCTTGCCCCCATTGTGGAGAAAAAGTCCAATTTCCCCCTGGTATTCTGGATCAATCACTCCTCCTACTACTGTTATTCCTTCCTTAGCCTGTTGGCTTAAGGGCAGTAGAAGCCCAAAGTAGCCAGGGGGAAGTCTTAGCTTTCAATTCAATGGAAGGCATGCTTTATCTCCTGGCAAAAGCACTCCCGACATTGGAGCCAAAACTTCTAGACAAGTAGAACGCAAGGTCGTGGGTACAGGAAGCAAAAATTTCCCTACTGGGTCACTAGGGGTGAGTGGAATCACTCCCACTTGTACCCCTTGGTTCATGGACCCATGAATTCTGGCTATAGGAGAAACAGTACCATACATACAGCAGGTGCTGATTCAAAGCACATACTGCCTGCTGGAGAACCTTGCCCCAGCCCTCCAGGGTATTGTTACCTAATTGGCACTGTAACTGTGTCTTCAAGAGGCCAGTCCATCGTTCTATCAAGCCAGCTGCTTCTGGGTGGTGGGGAACATGGTAAGACCAGTGGATAACATGACCATGGGCCCACCTTCGCACTTCTTTGGCTATGAAGTGAGTTCCTTGGTTAGAAGTGATGCTGTGAGGAATACCATGATGGTGGAAAAGGCATTCTGTAAGTCCCTGGATGGTAGTTTTGGCAGAAGCATTATATGCAGGAAAGGCAAATCCATAACCAGAATAAGTATCTATTCCTGTAAGGACAAAAAATTGTCCCCTCTATGACGGAAATGGTCCAATGTAGTCAACTGCTACCAGGTTGCTGGCTGGTCACTCTGGGGAATAGCACCATATCGGGGTCTCAATGTTGGTCTCTGCTGTTGGCAAATCTGGCACTTGGCAGCAGCTGTAGCCAGATCAGCCTTGGTGAGTGGAAGTCCATGCTGTCGAGCTCATGCATAACCTCCATTTCTGCCACCATGACCACTTTGTTCATGGGCCCATTGAGCAACAATAGGGATAGCTGGAGAAAGAGGCTGACTATCCACAGAATGAATCAACCAATCTACTTGATTATTAAACTCGTCCTCTGCTGAGATCACCATTTGATGAGCATTTACATGAGACACAAATATCTTCACATCCTTTGACCATTCAGAGAGCTCTAGACACATACTTATTCCCCATATGTCTTTCTCACCAATTTTCCAGTCATGCTCCTTCCAAGTCCCTGACCATCCACCCAAATCATTGGCTACAGTCAATGAACCAGTATATAATCGAACCTCTGGCCATTTCTCCTTCCAGGCAAAATGCACAACTATGTGCACTGCCCGAAGTTCTGCCCACTGTGAAGACTTTCCTTCACCAGTGTCCTTTAGGGTTGTTTCAGAAATTGACTGTAATGCTGTAGCTGTCCACCTCTGGGTGGTGCCTGCACAGTGTGCAGAACCATCAGTAAACCAGTCCTTAGTCTTCTCTTCCTCAGTCAACTGATCATAGGGCAAACCCCATGAAGCCATAGGTGCATGCTTAAGCCCAGGAGACATTGTAACAGGAGTGGGAACCATAGGCATTTGGGCAACTTCTTCATGTAGCTTGCTTGTGCCCTCAGGGCCTGCCCGGGCCCTGTCCCGTATGTACCACTTCCATTTGACAATGGACTGTTGCTGTGCACGTCCTACTTTATGGTCTGGTGGGTCAGATAACACCCAGCTCATGATGGGCAGCTCAGGTCGCATGGTGACTTGGTGGCCCATTGTCAAACGTTCAGTTTCCACTAAGGCCCAATAGCAGGCTAAGAGCTGTCTCTCAAAAGGAGAATAGTTGTTTGCAGATGAAGGTAGAGCCTTGCTCCAAAATCCCAAGGGCCTCCGCTGTGATTCCCCTATGGGAGCCTGCCACAGACTCCAGACAGCATCTCTATCTGCCACTGATACCTCAAGCACCATTGGGTCTGCTGGATCATATGGCCCTAGGGGCAGAGCAGCCTGCACCGCAGCCTGGACCTGTTGAAGAGCCTTTTCCTGTTCCAAGCCCCACTCAAAGTTTGCTGCCTTACGAGTCACCTGATATATGGGTCGTAGTAACACACCCAGATGAGGAATGTGCTGCCTCCAGAATCCAAAAAGACCCACCAGACGTTGTGCTTCTTTCTTGGTGGAGGGAGGGGCCAGGTGCAACAACTTATTCTTTACCTTAGAAGGAATGTCTCTGCATGCTCCACACCACTGAACTCCTAGAAACTTCACCGAGGTAGATGGCCCTTGAATTTTAGTTGGATTTATTTCCCATCCTCTCATGCGCATATGCTTTACCAACAAGTCTAGGCTAGCTGCTACCTCCTGTTCACTGGGTCCAATCAACATAACATCATCAATATAGTGGACCAGTGTGATATTTTGTGGAAGAGTCAGGCGATCAAGATCCCTTCTAACTAAGTTATGGCACAACGCTGGAGAGTTAACATACCCCTGAGGTAAGACAGTAAAGGTATACTGTTGGCCTTGCCAGCTGAAAGCAAATTGCTTCTGGTGGTCCTTATGAACCGGTATTGAGAAAAAAGCATTGGCCAGATCAATAGCTGCATACCAGGTACCAGGAGACATATTAATCTGCTCGAGTAAGGACACCACATCTGGTACAGCGGCTGCAATTGGTGTCACTACTTGGTTGAGTTTTCGATAGTCAACTGTCATTCTCCATGATCCATCTGTCTTTTGCACAGGCCAAATTGGAGAGTTAAATGGAGATGTGGTAGGAATCACCACCCCTGCATCTTTCAAATCCTTGATAGTGGCATTAATCTCCGCAATCCCTCCAGGGATACGATACTGTTTTTGGTTCACTATTTTCCCTGGTAGAGGCAACACCAATGGTTTCCATTTGGCCTTTCCAACCATAATAGCCCTCACTCCACAGATCAGGGAACCAATGTGGGGATTCTGCCAATTTCTAATTATATCTATCCCAATTATACATTCTGGGACTGGGGAAATAACTACGGGATGCGTTCTGGGACCCACTGGGCCCACCGTGAGTCGGACTTCAGCCAAAACTCCATTTATCACCTGACCTCCATAGGCCCCTACTTTAACCGGAGGGCCACAATGCTTTTTAGGGTCTCCTGGGATCAGTGTCAACTCAGAACCAGTATCCAATAGGCCTCGAAAAGTCTGATTATTTCCTTTTCCCCAGTGTACAGTTACCCTAGTAAAAGGCCTCAGGTCCCTCTGGGGAAGGACAGGAGGAAGGCAAACAGCATAACTCTTTGGTATTGTGACAAGGTCCTTCCTCACTGGAACCCGGCCACCCCTTCATTCAAGGGGTTCTGGGTCTGTGAACTGTCTCAAGTCTGGAAACCGGTCAACTGGGCGGGATTCGCTACTCCTAAAATCAAATGTTGACTTCCTGTCATTCGTTCTAGAGCTTTTCTGCTTATACAGATCAAATAAAAACTTAGTAGGCTTCTTATGTATTTGGTTCCTGGGAACACCATGATTAATTAGCCAGTTCCAAAGATCATTTCGGGTCATGCCATTATAGGTATTGTTTTGCCTTTGCCACCCATTATGATAATTACTGTAACTACGCTCATCTGGCCTTCTGCGATTCAGTGCTGCCACCTGACGCCTACCCTGAGGTCCTGTTAGACCTACTACGTGTACATTTAATTTATGCAAGCGAGCCACAACTTCTCTAACTGTAAGATCTGGCATAAGAAATAGAGCAAAAACAAAGCTCTTCAAATGTTCTGGTGTCTCTCTCAGTACTTTCCATCTTATAAATTCAGTGAATGGCATGTCCTCTGGGTCCTCATATTGTGGAGAATGTGGTTTTACACTTCGAATCCACTCGAGCATGCCCATCTGCCTGACCCTCACAATCCCTTCATCAATACTAAGCCAAGGAATATCAGGCATCTCTAACTCGCTGTTAGTAGGCCATGTTTTAATAAATACATCAGCCAACCATTCAAATAAACTTTTAACACCTTTTTTAACTGCTCGAGCTTCCATGTTAAACCTAGAATCTCTACTCAGTGGGCTCATATCGATAAACTCAGTATGATCCAATTTTATATTCCTTCCACCATTATCCCACACCCTTAAAATCCATTCCCACACATATTCCTTAGGCTTCTGCCGGAATGAATCAGCAAACTCATTAATTTCTTTAGTAGTATATCGCACCTCCTCGTGGACCACACTTTCTATCTCACCTTGAGGGGCTTGCTTAGACTTCAATCTGGTTATAGGTCTAGAGGCAACAATTGTTGGGCCCTGAGGGACATTAGCTCCCACTGGGAGGGGGGGATTAGTTTCCTCAGGCAAGGGTGGGGAGGAGGGATCTGCAGGGTGTGGATTCTCTGCTGAGGGTGGGGAGATTAATTCCTCAGATAAAGAAAATCCCTCAGAATCCGAGGGTTCAAAATCCTCATCATCATGGTTCTCCCACACATCTCCATCCCAAGTTTCAGGGTTCCACCCTTTCCCCACCAGTGCTCTCACTTTAACTGCTGACACTCTTCGTGGCTGGGAATTAAATTTGCATTGTAAATCAGCCAAACTTATAATAGGGCTCCAGCTTGATTTTCTGCTGCTTTAGCTCTTTGGCTGCTGGAAAGAAGATGCTCTTCCAGAGCACACTTGGAAACTTTTAAACTGTTGTTTCGAATCTGGAGCTGGTCAGTTTTATCACTGAGCTCCTTATTTTCCTCTATCACTTTATCCAGAGATGCTAGGAGCAACCAGGCAATATCATTATTTTCCTTATTTTTCTGCAATTTCTCAAACGTTTTATATATAGAGTCACTAAATTTCTTGCTTCTCACAAGAGCCAAGTTAGGTGAGTCAAATGGATCTATTTTCATAATTACATCAAATAGTCTGCACCAAGGATTATCATTCCTCTTCATGCCACCAGCAGAGCCATCACTAACTCTAGGCTTCATTGGGTTGGAAAGCTGGCTCCAGAAATTACCTTGCCCACTAAAGAAATTCATCCTTTCAATTCTGTTTCTCTAGAACCATTTCTGGTACCAAAATCTGTATTAGTCAGGGTTCTCTAAAGAAACAGGAGTAACAGGATGAATATATAGCTATATACAATTTATTGATTTGCTCACATGACAGAGTTCAAGTATTCCAACAGTAGCCACGCCGCACTGGAGAGGCTGAGAATCCAGGGAACTGCTCAGTCTGCAAGGCTGGATGTCTCAGTACTCCCAATCTGGTGCTGAAGGCCCAATGGATTCCAGGAGATCTGTCAGTCTCTGGACACACTGGGATCCAAAGGGTTGATCACAGCAGCAAGACAAACTCACCAGTGAGACAGAGGCAAGCTGCAGGAAAAAAGGGACCAGCTCCCTCTGCCATGGCCTTTAATACTGCCTGCTGGCAGAAGGTAATGCCCACATTTGGGGTGGGACATCCGGGTTGAGGTAGTCTAATCTGAAGATCCTTTTTCTCATATTTGTTCCTTAGTCCAGTAAAGTTGACGCCCAGGATTAATCATCACAGGGGGGCAGAACAATTCCCTGCACGGGCTGTGTAAGAGAGAGCCAGGGGCCTGGTTTCCCCTGTGCTTCCTTGGTAGAGAGTGGCTTTGTTGTTCAGAGGTGGAAAAGCAAGCAGGGCTGACTTCCTGTTCCTGCTTGAGCTCCTGCCTTGATTCCCCTCAATCATGACTGTAACCACGAGATGAAATAAACCCGTAATTCCCCTAAATTGCTTTTGGTCATTATGTTTTATCATAGCAACAGAGAGCAAACTAGAAATAGAGCCTTCAAAAACATACAGGACAGACTAACTTAAGAAAACCTAGTATTATATCAGCTTTAAATTGCCGTTACTAGTAGAACATCTTCTCAAGCATTGAAATGAGTATTATATACCAATATAATTTAATGTATTTAAGTCTCCAGAAACTGACTATTCATACATGTTTGAGTTCTGGAAAGGGAAAATGGTTTTGTTAAATGATGTTGAAAATTAGTTCATTTCAGTGGTAATAAAAGTGATGGCCTGTAAGATTTAAAATATATGAATAAAGGGAAAACAAATCTTTGTATTACCAAATGTCTTGTTTAATTGAATTAAACAAATAAAAGTGTAATTGGTGCATATTTTAAAATAAAACATATCATTAGTATGTGCTGTGGTCATTCAAAATTGCTATTTCTATTGTGCAGATTTGTTGTAACTTTTTGGTAACAATTTGACTTCACTGAAGGGAGCAGTAACCCCTTTGAAACACATCTATGAATAATAAGTTGCTGTTTTTATTTGCTTAGAAATCAAAAACTGAAAAGACAGTGGTCTGGATGGAATATTTTGATGTTAGTGCAGTGTCTGTTATGTGTATATTTTCAGAACAAAGAGAAAGGAAAGATGGATAAAGACACCAGAGAAAATATAATCAGACCGACAGCAAATGCAATATTTACTGGATCTCCTCATCTGATAACAGCACTGGAAGAAACTAGTTTCAAATATGTTAAATTTTCAGATTGAGAACCTTTCATAAAGTAGATATTCAAATGTCTATAATTCTAGAAGATTGTATATTAAGTAAATATCACTGTGCTTAATTACAGCCCTATACAGTTATACTGTTTTGTAAATTCTAATAATATTTCCAGTCTACTAAGATTGTGTTTTCACAAAAATGTGGAGCTGCTTTGTTTTGTAAGTCAAATAATGAAATGGTTTTCTTCTGTTTTGTAAACTAATATGGTTCCCACAGGTGAGCAGGAGCTTCAATCCCACTTCATGAGCTGGAGGTAAGATCCACTCCTATAAGCTGGAGATGAAGTGCCCTTGTGGGAGTCTGGAGCTGTGGTCTCTTCTCTGAGCAGGAGCTCCAGTCTCCTCACATGAGTTCCACATCCCTCTGGTAGCCCCAGTGTGAAGCAGAGTAAAGCATGGAGGACTTTCTTATCAGTTTCAGTCCTCTCTGAATGACTACTTTCCTCACTGCCCTCTCCCCTGAGGTCCCAATTGTGCATTGCAGAGTCTTTGCCCCTTATGCTGGAGATGGGGGGGCAGTTATTTGCAGATTCTGGCCTTGGAAGGACTGATTCTCTGGAACAGACCACCTACATCCCCCTGTGTTCCTCACTCCACATGTGGTCCTGGATAGCGAGACTTTGATGTTGGAACTATCCCATTATCAGGCACCAAGAGGTTTTCCATTACTCATAGCCACAGTGTGCCTTCACATATGCCCTAACTGAAATCACAGTAAGAAATAAAAAGAAAGAAATAGAAAGTACTCTAGTAACCAAAAATATGTAATTATATTTTGGAATATAATTAAAAGTTTCTATGTCTATTATAATTTTGTTTGCTGAGAAAACTGAACTACCAAGCTTCAACAATAATGTGAAATTTCTCATTGTTCCAATAATGAGAGTTACCATTCAGTCCCTTTCCAAAATTTCCAACCCATACAAAGTTTTTCAATTTAATCATGTTACTTCTTAAAGAGAGCAATGCTATTGAAATATTTTTAAGTTAAAAAAATAGATTTTGATAGGTGGGTGTTTTATCTCATATTAACTTATATCTCAAATTATTTTATTTATTAAATGAGTAAATATCACAACAATTGAAGATTTATAAGACTTTATTGGATGAAAATAATTATACTGTACAAAATTATCTACAATATTCATTGAATTTTCCTGAAGATTCACTGATTAACTTTAATACACACTAAAATTTTCGTACACATGAAAATTTTATATGAATTCTACTGAAAATTCCCTAATCTCCTTAAAGAAAAGTTGACCTGTGTAAAAATAAACAAAATTTTTTTTTACACCTTAGCCTTTGACAATAGAACAATCCTCATCTAGGATTGTTCTATTGTCAAAGCACTTACTCTAAAAGTTCCTGTGTGATAGATGTAGAAGGTGAATCAACTGAACACTATTCAAATATACAGATATACAGGGGCTGGAGAGATGGCCTAGCGGTTAAGAGCGCTGACCGCTCTTACAGAGGACCTGGGTTCTATCCCCAGCACCCACATGGCAGCTGAGAACCGTCTTAACTCCAGTTCCAGGGGAACCAACACCCTCTTCTGACCTCCGTGGCATTGCACGACATGAGTGCACAAACCTACATGCAGACAGTACATTCATACATATACAAATATAAATAAAATTAAAACAACAACAACAACAACAACAAATATACAGATATACGGCCATGCCTGCCTGCTACAGCATTGTTGTATTAAACCCAGAACATTCACCAGGACCCTGCACAGACAGAACTTAGGAAAACAGAACCATAGCTGTGACTCTTGAGGTGACAGTCTGCTAATTAAAACCATTCACTCTGATTTAAAGTTGATTCATGCACATGCATTTACTGGAAAAACTGGCTTTTCAAAAGATTATCTGACAAATAGAAAATGTCTAATAATAAACCTTGCAAAACACATACAACCATACACACTGGGCAGTAAGGGTGGTGGAGGCTGCAGAGGCTATAGCATCCAGGGACTTCCCCAGAAGCCTCCATTTCTAGATCACATTAAAATGCCATTATACTAGAATTAATAATAAAGCATTTTATTCTTGAAAATTGCTAATGATTTAGAACTTTGTTCTCCAACAAAAACAAGAAAAAGTGATAAAAATATCAAGTGACTGTTTTGGTAATAGGTTTGATTTAACAAATTTATACCATACATATATTGTGAATATATTGTTATTGCAAAACACATTTCCTATTATACGATGCATATAATTTTTCTGAATTATAATTTAAAAATGAAATTTAAAAGAATACAATATGAAAAGTATCATCAAAAGTGATCCTTGGACTATATTCATCTATTTAATTTTCTAGTAGATTACTTCAGTAGAAACATAATTAGAAAAATAAGAGAGAATATTCCAAATTTTATTTTCATTTACAAACAGCAAAGAAGTTTAAAGAGAAGGAGAATTGGGGGGAAAGTTTGGGACCTGGTATCTACAGACAGCACAGTATAGCAAAGATCAGGAAAATGTATTAGAATGATCACCTAACCAACCAATGAAACAGACAGTCCGACCCAGCAGAGAGACAACTGATGCAGACACGGTTAGATCAGCACACTGAACACTGATGCAGACATAGACAGTCCTCCCCTGCCAGATTTCACATCCTCTGTCATTATAGTAAGGCCTACTCTGTCAAGTTTCGGTCCCCAAATGCTCTTCAGAATGCATCTATGCATTTACCCACTGTAGCCTTGTTAACCTATCCAGAATCACACTCCTAAAGAAAATCTCTCTCCTGGCCCAGATAGTTGTGCCCAAGGCTGTTGGTGCTTTCTGAGCAGCTAAGGAAAAGTTGGGGGGAGGGGGACTTAGGGGCCCCCAAGAGTGTTAGGGAGGACCAGAGGTGGCCTGAGGGCACTTGGATCCTTCCTGATTGCAATTCAGTGCTACAGACATGACCTGATGGTGTTGGGACTCACTGGACCCAGGCACAGACCTTGAAGGGGACCAGTGGGCAGACCACGGGTGACATGTGGTGGTTCTGTGAGTACATCTCATTGGGCAGGTGACTGGGGCTTGCCATACTTTTTCGAGGAGGACTCTGGGTGTACAGCAGCAGAGGTGTTGTGACCTTCCAGCCCACAGGGCTGGGTGCACCTGGGGCCCTCAGGGTATGGGTTCTGCAAGCCTGGGGGCTTTGGGCCTTCTTGGGAGTTGCATAGCTCACCATTGGATTATCTATTTACTGATTGGGTGAGGGGTGATGGTCCTTCCAGTGCTAGGATAGAAGTGAGACTTTGGAGCCTAATCCAGCCACACCTGCACACCAATTAAGAACTCAAGAAAATCACCTGAAGAATGTAATCAATATCAGTCTTAAACTCAACAAAGAAACACCCAAGCTTCACATTAGAACCACAACCAACAAAAGCAATCCAAATGCCTAAAACTAAATGAAAAAACAATAATATAAAAAACTCAAGTGGACCTCTACCAAATACTAATTACCATATTGAAGAACCCTATACTGAAGACTCCTTAGATATAACTCAGGATATAGATCTTAAAAGAACAATTATAAACATGATTAGAGAAATTAAGGAGTTGAAGCAATTTTTAATTTAATTTTTAATTTAATTTATTATTTTATGTGTATGAGTGTACTGATTGCACGTAGGTCGGTGCACCCTTGTCGTGCAATCCTGCAGAGGTCAGAAGAGGGTGTCGGATTTCCCTGGAACTGGAGTTAAAGATGGTTCTCAGCCACCATGTGGGTGCTGGGAATCGAACCCAGGTCCTCTGTAAGAGCAGTAGGTGCTATTAACTGCTGAGTCATCTCTCCAGCCCCATGAGTTGAAGCAATTTAAAGAGTATATAAACAAAGAGTCAGGGACCCAAAAGAAGATTGGGATAAATTAAAAGAGGACATTGATAAATTGCAGAAGGAAATTACAAAATATCTAGAAACAGTGAAGAAAATTCAAGTTGAATTGAAAAAAGAAATGCAACATGCACAATCCACTTGGAAAGGATGGGAGTTTCAATAACAGAATGGATGAAGTAGAAAATAGAATATCAATGCTAGAAGACAGAACGGAAGAACTGAATTGATCAAGTAAAGATAATGAAAAAAAAAACTTTTTAAAAAACACACGGATGGAATAACCAGGAACTGTAGGACACTGGGAAAAGGCCAAATTTATGTATCATAGGGTTAGAAGAGGAAGAAGATGCACAGGATAATAGTATTGCACAGATTTTCAACAGAACTGTAGAGGAAAATATTCCCAAATTAATGAAAGAGATACCTGCACAAAAACAAGAGGCATAAAGAACACCAAATAGACAGAACCAGAAAAGAAATTTCCCATGCTATGTCATAGTAAAAGCACTAGATATTCAAAGCAAAGAGAAGATACTGAGAGTGGGAAAAGAAAACATGTCACTTATTTTTTTTTAATTAGTTTTTATTGATGCTTTGTGCATTTCATACATTTTTTCCAATTCAGTTCAGGCTTATTTCCCTTTCCCTCCCCCCCCACCCCATCCCAGATCATGCATTCTGCCATAACTGTCCTGCATCTTTCTCTCAGTTTTTTTTTTCATTTTTAGCTATAAGTGATAATCCATGAGTACAAGCATCCTTCATGCAAAACCTATCTGCAGGCTGTTGTGCCCAAACACCTACAGCCCCACCATCCAGTGGGGGGTGACAGGTTGTTTGTTCAATCAAGTTGATCAAATGAGTGTCCAGACTACATTGCTGTAGTTTCACCATTCACCCCAATCGCAGCCCTTACATTCTACCACGCCCCCTCTTCCGCAGGTTGTTCCCTAGGCTTAGAAAAGGGGCACAGGTGGATGAGAGGTAAAACAGTCCACTCTCTCTGGAGCTGTTGACTTGGACTCTGGTCAATTCTGGCTGTTTCCTTTCATGGGCTGACAGTTTGTCCAGGAATAACCTTTCGATCCTACTAATGAAGAACAAGCAATTAGATATATAGGTATTTAAGCAGCACTAATAGTTATGGTAGGTTACTTTAGCATAGACACATGTTTGGATATGTTAATCCATGAATTACAATTTTCCCCCCTGTTAAATATGACAGGGTCTTACTGTGGCTTATAACATCTCTTTCCTTTTTTTTAAACATTTTTTTTTTTTTTATTGATTGCTTTGTGCATTTCATACATCATTTCCAATTCAGTTCAGGTATATCTCCCTTCCCTTCCCCACCCCACCCCCACCCAACCGAGATCATGCATTCTGCCATGACTGTCCTGCATATCTTCTCTCAGTTTTTTTTTTTCCATTTTTTAGCTATAAGTGTAATCCATGAGTACAAGCATCCTTCATGTTAAAACCAACTTGCAGGCTGTTGTGCCCAACCCCACAGCCCCACCTTCCAGCGGGGGAGTGAGGGGTTGTATGTTCAATCAGTTATAAAAAAATGAGGGTCTCAGACTACATTGCTTGTAGTTTCCCCCTTCACCCGATTGCAGCCCCTTACATTCTACCATGCCCCCTCTTCCGCAGATTATTCCCCTGGGCTTAGAAAAGGGGCAGCAGGTGGATGAGAAGCAGAACAGTCCACTCTCTCTGGAGGCTGTTGCTTGGATTTCTTTGGTCAATTCTGCTGTTTCCTTTCAATGGGCTGACAGTTTGCCAGGAATAACCTTTCGATCCTCAATGAAGCCACAGCAATTAGATATATAGGTACTTAAGTCAGATTAATAGTTATGGTAGGTTACTTTGGTATAGGAACCAGTATGTTTTAGATGAAATGTTATCCACGAACTACATTTTTCCCTGTTAAATATGAACAGGGTCTTACTGTGGCTTACCTTGATTACTCCTAACCTTTAGAGATGTAAAGCTTGTTCGGCAATCAGCCATGGTCATTCCTCCAAGAGAGAGCCAATAGCCGATTAGATTTGGGGTATACAGAGTATTTGGCTGCCTCTGCTGCACAGTTATTTCCAGGCAGGTGAGGTGTAGCTGGTGCTGACAGGTGGAGTCTTGTGACTCAAGGAGACGTATATATGCTTTATTGGTTTAGTAGGCCCTAGTTAACACTCTCTGGTTTCCACACCTTACTGTACACTTGCATGTGTGGTCCTCAATGCATCTTTCCCATGTTAACATTCAGGTCTTCAGCAGCAGGGCCTTATCGCCTCTCTTCTTGCAGGTATCCGTTTTAGAGGCAGGAGCCTTTACCTTTTGTGGGCCTTAGATTCCCCTGTTGCCAACATCTCCCTGGTCGAATAATCCAATTACTTGATGTCAGAGCTCCTGTATATCAATATATTTTTCTAAGCACATAGTTTAAAGGACATTAGTATTTATTTGGTTTATCAACAGAGAATTAATCTTTTTCACAGTTCTCTATGTCTATTAGTCAATTAAGAAGGATTATATTGACCTTTTTATAATAGATTACCTCTATATAGTTGTCTCCCAATTTTACAGTTGTGGAGCGAACTCATCATCGTCATATTTCTCCTGTTCTGGGGGATGCAAGAAAGTCTCTCATATCAAAACCCTTTTGCAGCACCTAGAAGGTAAGTTTCTCATTAGGACTTCATTATAAATAGTTGTTACATGTAGGGGCCACAGTGGGGTTCCGATGTTTAAATGGCATGTCTGAGGCTTTTCTTCCTTTTGATGTTCAGACGGGGTCAACCCTTCAGTTGGCACTTTCTAGTACATCCTACTCAATGCTAAGCTGATCTTTTCTTTCTCAGATCCGTTAAGTGTGTGACGTTTTGTCCTGTTGGAACAGCAAATCTTTTCCCAAGTTAGTTTTTTTTTTTAAATTTATTTATTTTTGTATGTGTCATTGAAATGTACTGTCTGCATGCAGGGTTTTTTTTTTGCACCCGTGTTCGTGCAAATCCCGGAGGTCAGAAGACGGTCCTCGATTCCCCTGGAACTGGATTTCCTCGACTGATTTGAGTTACAAGATGGTTTCTTAGCCGCCAATGTGGGTGCTGGGGATCGAAACCCAGGTGTCCTCTGCAAGAGCAGTCGGTGCTTTTAACCGCTAGGCTATCTCATCCAGCCCTTCTCAAGTAGTTATTTTAAATTTGAATTGCAAGGTTTTTTGATGAGAAGGTTTCATGTCTATCTTGTACCCCCCCCTTTTTTTTAAACCCATGAGATCTCCAGAAGGCATTGTATTATACATAACTTATAGTGTGGGATCAGGCTCAGATTCATCAAAATTTTACCCATTTGTTTTGGGTGTCTACATAATATGAATTAACTTGGGGGCGCAAACTTAATTTTTATGTTAAATCACCTTAAAGAGAAATGCTAACAGTGATACTGTAAACAGAGACACTAAGAGAACATTCTGTATGTGCCAATCCCAGAGGTTTTGTTCTACAAATTTTATGTAAAACAAATTTGTGACAACCAGTGATTTATATCGCCATTTAACTCGGATTCATTAAGGTTTTTATCAGATCTGAAACCAATGTTGTTTAATATACACATATTTACTATTTACTAAGTCTAAAAACCATGCTATCCTGTACACAGTGTCTAGCAAAATTGGCACTTGTTGAATTCAGTACATTAAATATGCATTAAATCGAATAGACACCGCTGTCCCTCACCCACCCTCCTCCCCTTCCCAATCACCATTTCGCGTCCCATTTCTGTTCTGCAGTTCTTCTGTTGTTGTTCTTTTACTATGCATCCCCTCTCCCACGAGAAATATTTATATCTCGGTTATTGGTACTTAGCATCCATATATTGAGGGACACGACATTTGCCGTCTTTGTTTTCTGGGACTAGGTGTTACTTCAACTAACATAATGTCTTCCGCACTCCATCCATACCCAAAGTTCATGATGTTGTCCTTATCTTTCACGCTGCATAAGAACTCCATTGTATAACATGTACACATTTTCTCTAATCCACTCGTACAGTTGAGGGGCACCTGGGTGGTTCCAGCTTTTTTGCTATTGTGAAACAGAGCTGCAATAAACTAAGCTGTGCATGTATCTTTGCAGTAAGATGTGTTTTTGTGGGAGTGGTATGACTGGGTCAAATGGAAGGCTCGTTTTGAGTCTTCTAAGGGTTCTCCCACACTGATTTCATTAGTGGCTGTACCAGTTTAACATTCCCACCAGCAGTGGATGAGTGTTCCCCTTTCTCCACAACCTCTCCAGCACTTGGTATCATTTGTGTTCTTGATCCTAGCCAGTCTTATTGGAGTAGGTGAATATCTCAAAGTGGTTTTAAATTTGCATTTTCCTTAATTAATCAGAGATGCTGAACACTTTCTTAAGATGTTTCTTGGAATCTCTATTTCCTCCTGTGTGAAGCTCTATTCAGATCTTTGCTCCATCTTTGAGTGTTTTAATTTGTTTTCTTCTTCTTTTTTTTTTGAGTAGCTTGTATACTCTGGAGATTAGCTTTGTCAGAATGTGTCTGCAGTGAAGGTTTCCCCCACTCTGTGGGTTTTCTCTTCACTTCCTTTATTGTTTCTTTTTGATGTACAAAAGCTTTTGAGTTTAAGGAGATCCCATGTTGTCAATTGTTGACTTATTTCTTGTGCAGCTGCTGTCTGATTTAGGAAGTCTTTTCCTACACCTAATGTCTTGTAGTCTGCTGCCAAGTTTCTCTTCTATCACCTCCAGATTTGGGGCTTCACATGAGGTCTTTTGGTCCATCTGGAGTTGACTTTTGTACAAGGTGAGAGGTAGGGGTTAATTTTACATTCTTTCTACAAGTGGTGATCCATTTTGCCAGCACCAACTTGCTGAAGATGCTGTCTTTCCTCCCATTGTGTCTCCTTGGCCCCCTTGTCAAATATGAGGTGGCTGAAATTGTATGAGTTCAGGTTTGGATCTTCAGTTTTATTCCATTGGTCAACTGGTACTGTTTTTGTGCCAGTACCAGGCTGTTTTTATGATTATAGCCTGTAGTATAGTTTGATGTCTGGTATAGGATCCCCCCCTGTATTGCTCTTTTCACTCAGGATTGCTTTGGCTATTCGGGGTCTTTTGTTTTTGCCAAATGAAATTGAGATTTTTTTT
Organism: Rhizomys pruinosus; assembly: GCA_009823505.1. Lineage (NCBI taxonomy): Eukaryota > Metazoa > Chordata > Mammalia > Rodentia > Spalacidae > Rhizomys > Rhizomys pruinosus. The sequence continues at coordinate 928,853 of VZQC01006590.1, forward strand.
TTCCAAGCCTGTTGAAGAAATTCTTGGGGATTTTGATTGGGATTGCATTAAATCTGTACACTAGTTTGGGTAGGATGGACATTTTTACTATATTTATTTCCCAATCCATGAGCATGGGAGGTTTGTCCATTCTTCTGATGTCTTCCTCAATTTCCTTTTTCAGGGGTTTAAAAAATTTTTGTTGTAGAAGATCCTTGGTTTCATTGGTTAGGTTTGTTCCTGGGTATTTTTATTGTTTTTGAGGCTATTGTGAGTGGGAAAGGTCTCCTTGTAGTCTTCTCAGTTGCTTGTTTGGTTGAAAGGCTACTGATTTTTCTAGACTTATTTTGTATCCTGCACTTTACCAAACTCTTAATCATTTCTAGGAGTTTTCTGGTGGAGTTCTTAGCATCCCTTAGGTAGACAATCATATCATCAGCAAACAGGGTAGCTTGACTTCCTCTTTTCCAATTAGAACTCCTTTAATTTCCTTTTCTTGCCTTATTGCCCTGGCAAGGGTTTCAGCCATATATTGAAAAGGAGTGGTGAGAAGGGGCAAGCCTTGCGAGTTCCTACCTTTAAGGGAAATGCTTCTGTCATTTCCCCATTTAGGATGATATTGGCTGTGGGTTTCCTGTTTGGCTTTGATTACATTAGGAATGATCCTTCAGGAGTCCAATTCCCTCCAGGCTTTAAAAGGGTGCTGGATTTTGTCAAAGGCTTCTCCGCATCAATTGAGAGATTGGTGTGGTTTTTGTCCTTCAATCCATTGATATGTTTGATGATGATTTATTGATTTTTGTATGCTGAACCATCCCTGCATCTCTGGTATGAATCCAACTTGGTCATGGTGGATGATTTTCTTGATGTGAAGTCTGTATGCGGTTTGCCAGAATCCTGTTTAGAATTTTGGCATCTGTGTTCATTAGGGAGATGGGTCTATAGTTCTCCTTTTTTGGTTGTATCTTTCCCTGGTTTGGGTAGTAGCGTAATGCTGGCTTCATAGAATGATCTGGGAGAAGTCCCTCCGTTTGTATCCTTCTGAACAATTTAAGTAGTATGGTTGTATGTCTTTTCGAAATATTTTATAGAATTCTGCAGTGAAACATCCGGGCCTGGGCATTTTTTGGTTAGGAGGCTGCTTATTACATCTTGGATTTCTTCCTGTACTATTGGTCTTTTTAGACTGTCGATCTCTTCTTGGTTGAGCTTTGGGGATTCCAGGATTTCAAATATTCATCCATTTCTTTCTAGTGTTTCAAACTTAGTAAATATTAAGTTTTTGAAGTAGTCCCGTATAATTGTCTGGATCTTTTCATTGTCTGTTGTGATATTTCCCTTTTCTCACAGATTCTATTGATTTGAGTTGTTCCCTCTTTCTTTTGGTTAACTGGGCTAGAGGTCTGTCTATCTTGTTTATTCTCTCAAAGAACCAACTTTTGGATTCATTGATTTTTTGTATCGTTTCCTTGTTTCTATTTCTTTGATCTCCTGCTCTGATTTTTTGTTATTTCTTCTTGTCTGGCTCCGTTTAGGGTTCATTTGTTGTTGTCTCTCAAGTATTTTTTAGCTGCAGTGTTAGATCATTCACTTGTGCTTTTCTGTTTTTTTATGTAAGCACTTAGAGCTATAAACTTCCCTCTAGGATGCTTTTAAAGTGTCCCATAGATTTTGCTGTGTTGTTTTTTTTTTTTTTGTTTTTGTTTTTTATTCTTTCTTTATTTCTTTCCTTGACCCACTCATTATTGAGCGAGGTGTGTGTTTAGTCTCCATTTGTTCCTGAAAGTTGTAGGGTTTTATTCTGGTGTTGAATTTGAGTTTTATTGCACTGTGGTCTGATAAGAATGCATGAGATTATTTCATCTTTTATATTTGTTGAGTTTTTTCCTGTGTCCAGTATTTGGTCTTATTTGGAGAATGTTCCATGAGGTGCTGAGTAGAAAGTGTATTCTCTGGTGTTGGGTGAAATATTCGATAGAGTCTGTGAGGTCCATTTTGGTGTATTGTGTCATTTAGTTCAGATGTCTCTTCTGTTTATCCTTTGTCCTGTTGATCTGTCTAGGGACTTAATGGGGTATTGAAGTCCCCTAGTTATTGCGCTGGGTTAATCTGTGCCTTGAGATCCTGAAGAAATTTTCTTTATAAATTTGGTGCACAGGTGTTTGGTGCACATATATGTTTATGATTGTGAATATTTCATCATTAATTTGTTCCGTTTAAAAAGATGTAATGGCCCTCTTGTCTCTTTTAATTTCTTTTGCTTTGAAGTCTTTTTGTCTGATATTAGAATACCACACACCGCTTTCTTTTTGTACCATTTCTTGAATACTTTTCTATCATTCACCCTTAAGTGAGCCTATCCTTGAGATTGAGATGGGTTTCTTGTAGACAGCAATAGATGTGGTTTTGTTTCCCTAATCCATTCTCCCAGTCTATGTCCTTTTTTTGGGAGTTTAGCCCATTAATATTTAAGGTTATATAATTGAAGATGGATGTTGCTTCCTTTCACTTTATTATCCATTTGGGGACTTCTAGCCTCTGATTTTGCTCTATGGTTTGTTTTTTGTTAGTTTCTTTTCCTAGGTGTTGAGGATTGTTTGCTCCTCCTTCTGCCCCTTTGAATTGCTTCAAGTATTTTGAAGAGTTGGTTTTCCAGAAGGTATTCCATCATTTTGTTTATGTCAGGAAGATTTTTCTCTCTCCTTCAACGTATAAATCGACTTTTTGCTGGGTAAAGTATTCTGGGTTGGCATCCGTAGTCCCTTAACCTGGGAATGCTTTTTCCATGTTTTTGCTTTCATGGTTTGAGGCGAGAAATCAGTTGTGATTCTAATGGGTTTCCCTTTTGTATTGACTTGTTTTCTTTTGTAGCTCTCAGAATTTTGTCTTTCTTTTGGGGCATCTGAGCATTTTAACTAGTTGATATGGCGTGGGGTTGTTCTTTTCTGATTCTTGTCTATTTGGGGTCCTATGTGCTTCTTGTATTTGTATTGGTTTGTCCTACTTATTTGGGGAATTTTCTTCTATTATTATCTGTTGAAGGATCTGATCATACTTTTTCTTGAGATTCTTCTCCTTCCTCTATTCCTATGATGCGGTAGGTTTTGATCTTTTCATAGTGTCCCATATTTCCTGGTTGTTCCAATTTTGTTGTTATTTTAAATTTTTCATATATCTTTATTTGAGCTTTTTAATTGCTCGTGTTATCTTCCAGATCTGATATCTTTGTTCTGCTTCCTCCATTCTACTTCTGAGGCTTTTCCTTTCCTTTCTTCTTGATTGAATGTTGTGTTCTAATTCCTTTTTCGTTTCATCCTGTGTTTTCTTTAGTACTTCCATTTCCTTTTTGAGCTTCTCAGTCTCGTCTTGGTGCTTCTCAATCTCTTCTTGGTGTTCCTCTACTTTCGTTGGTTGGCTTTCCTTGTTTCTACGTGTTTCCTTACTTCTTTCAGAGTTTGTTTTTTTTCTCCCTCTAGTTCTTTGTGGAGTTTGTGGTCTGTTCCTTTAGTTTTTTTCCGAAGATTGTCATTGTTATCCCTCTTAGGTCTTTTTTGAGTTTTTCATTCTCTCTCTTTGTTCTCTATTCTTTATTTTTTTCTCCTTCTACTTCTTTCTGGAGTGTTGTCAATCTGTTCCTTTAGTTCTTTCTGATGTTGTCATTGTATCCCTCTAGGTCCTTTATAGTTTTTCTTTTCTTTCTTTAGGTCTCTGAATTCCTCTTTATGTTTCTTTGATTTCTCTGCATAGTCTGCAATTATTCCTTAAATCTGTTCTTGGGTCTCCTCCATGGGGGATCCCATTGTAGCTATTCTTCTACTGGTTTGCTAGCGCTTAATGCAGGATTTTCCTGTGCCTTTCCCAAATGACAAATGACAAATGGGGATCTCCTTAAACTCAAAAGCTTTTGTACATCAAAAGAAACAATAAAGGAAGTGAAGAGAAAAAACCCACAGAGTGGGAGGAAACCTTCACTGCAGACACATCTGACAAAGCATTAATCCCAGATATACAAGCTACCAAAAACAAAGAAGAAAGAAAACAATGAAAACTCATAAGAATGGAGAGCAAAGATCTGAATAGAGACTTCACAAGGAGGAAATAGAGATGGCCAGAGAAACATCTTAAGAAGTGTTCAGCATCTCTGATAATTAAGGAAATGCAAATTAAACCACTTTGAGATATCACCGTTACTCCAATAAGACTGGCTAGGATCAAGAACACAAATGATACCAAGTCTGGAGAGGTTTGTGGAAGAAGGAAACACTCATCCACGCGGTGGGAATGTAAACTGGTACAAGCCACTATGGAAATCAGTGTGGAGAACCCTTAGAAACTCAAAACGGCCTTACCATTTGACCCAGTCATACCATTACCCAAAAAAACATACATCTACTGCAAAGATACATGCACGCTATGTTTATTGCAGCTCTGTTCACAAGTAGCAAAAGCTGGAACCGCCCAGGTGCCCTTCAACTGACGAGTGGATAGAGAAAATGTGGTACATGTTAACAATGGAATACATGCAGCATAAAGAGGGACAACATCATGAAAATTTGCATTTTCTTTCTTTAGGTCTCTGAATTCCTCTTTATGTTCTTTGATTTCTCTGCATAGGTCTGCAATTATTTCCTCTAAGATCTGTTCCTTGGTCCTCCTCCATGGGGATCCCCATGTGTAGCTATCTTCTACTGGTTTGCTAGCGCTTAATCAGGATTTTCCTGTGCCTTTCCATGTTGTCCCTTCGTCATGTCTCTGGCATGTGGGCTTCCCTTTTGTAGTTCAGAATCACAAATACCTTTTCACTATGTTAGGGGATGGTTTTACTTTCCTCCTCTTAGATGTTCCCCCCTTTCCTCCTCCTTATTTATGGAATATTGTCTTTTCTAGTTTTCAAATGTTTGTAACCACTCTTCTCTTTTTGCTCTGAAGGTTCTCCAAGAAAAGGTCCACTTGGATTCTCACCAATCTCGGGGGGGGGGGACCCTGACTAGCCCGTGCCCCGCAAGCCCACCCAAGGTGCAACCACTAGCCCCAGCCTCTCTTGTCCCAGCGCGAACGAGAGACGTAGGACGGTCCCGCCCATGGCCCCCTACCTGTGGCAGAGGCGGCAGATGCCTTCCCTGGTAACTACCCAGCCGCCCACACCAAGGTGTAGACCACTAGCCCCGGCATCTCTGGGCCAATAGCTTTCTAATGTGATCAGTAGACCCTCCTGATATTAGGCAGCATCAAGGCTACAGTGTCAGCTGTGTGTCATACTCTGCTGGGGAGTGGATTTCAAATATTCTCTGAAGGGATGGCTTTCTGGACAAGAATTCTTTCAACTTATTCACATCATGGAACATATTCCTTTCTCCTTCAATTATAATAGACAGTTTTCTGGGTAAAGTATTCTGGCTTGACATCTGTAGTCATTTAGAACCAGGAATACTTTAGACCAAGCTCTTCTGTCTTTCATTGTTCATAATGAAAAAAAATCAGCTGTAATTCTAATAGGTTGGAAATACTGTGCAGCAGAGGCAGCCATGTGCCTGTATATCCCAAATCTAATTGGCTATTGGCCTCTCCTTGGAGAAATAACCCATGGCTGATGCCACAAGCTTACATCTCTACAGGTTAGAAGATGTTATAAGCCACAGTAAGACCCTGTCATATTTAACGGGGGGGGGATTGTAATTCATGGATTAACATATCCAACATGTGTCTATGCTAAGTAACCTACCATAACTATTAGGCTGCTTAAATACATATATATCTAATTTGCTTGTCTTCATTAGTAGGATCGAAAGGTTATTCCTGGACAAACTGTCAGCCCATGAAAGGAAACAGCCAGAATTGACCAGAGTCCAAGTCAACAGCTCCAGAGAGAGTGGACTGTTTTAACTCTCATCCACCTGTGCCCCTTTTCTAAGCCTAGGGAACACCTGCGGAAGAGGGGGCGTGGTAGAATGTAAGGGCTTCGATGGGGTGAATGGTGAACTACAGCAATGTATCTGGACACTCATTTGAGATCAATTGATTGAACAAACAACCTGTCACCCCCATGGATGGTGGGGCTGTAGGTGTTTGGGCACAACAGCCGCCAGATAGGTTTTGCATGAAGGATGCTTGTATCATGGATTATCACTTATAGCTAAATGAAAAAAAAAAACTGAGAGAAAGATGGCAGGACAGTTATGGCAGAATGCATGATCTGGGATGGGGTGGGGGGGGAAGGGAAGGGGAGATATACCTGAACTGAATTGGAAATGATGTATGAAATGCACAAAGCATCAATAAAAAAAATGTTAAAAAAAGAAAGCTATTGGCATACCTTTGTCAAAGGGTTATAATGTCCCACTCAAAATATTATCCAAGCATATGTGTTTGTTCCCATAGAGTAACTTGTTATAACCTTTAATAATTTTTACTACTTGCATTTTATAACTAGAATTAAAAAAGAGATTCCTCAAGGACCCACTAGTCCATTTCAAACAGAACTTGGACAGTCACAATAGTTTGAAGTGCCATCTCAGGAAAAAAAAAAAAAAAAAGAAAGAAAAAAGAAAAAAGGAAAAAGAAAAAACCTGGATCTCCTATCTCTCACTCACTTTTAGCCTCCCTACCAAAGCCCAGGGATTCTCCTGGAAGAGGTAGGCATGTGAGATTGTAGGGGCAGAGGAGGGGGATGAATTGTGAGATCACAGCAAAAATGTACTGGATTTTTCTTTTCTTTTTTTCTTTGTACCTTGTTTTGAAATCAAGTGGTGGAATGCTTTCCTCTCCTTTCTTTCTGTTTGACACAGTTTTGGCTACATGCATTGCTTTTGTCTTTGTTATAAGGAGCAGAAAGATTTTTGTTTGCTAATTCAAAGAAGAAAGTCATTGGTATTTTGACTTGGATAGTCTTGAATACATGAATTACTTCGGTAAGCAGGGACAGTGTCCGGATGCCTTTTTTATTCCTGTTATAAACTACTCTAACTTTAAACAATTTGGGAAGTGAAGAGTTCATTCCATCTTACAGTGAAGAGAGCCCATAATCCAGTGAAGGGAAGGCAAGAACTCAAGTCAGAACCTGAAGCAGAGGCCAAGGAGGATCACTGGTTGCATGCTTGCTCCCCTGGCTCAGTCAGCTAACTTCCCTATACAGCTCAGGCCCCCATGACCAGAGATGCCACTACCAACAATGTTCTGGGCCTTCCCTCAACTATCAGCATGAGGAAAATACCTTACATACATGATCTCCAGATAATTACATGGAACATATTTCTCTGTTGAGAGTCTCTCTTCCCAGAGGGATTGTGTGTTTCAGGTTGATAGAAATAAACCAACACTGATGTTAAAAGTGACATCTGGGGACAAACTTGACTTGTTAGGCCTTACGGTATATGAAAAAGTGCATGGAATCCAATGTGGGGAGTGTGGGGTGTAGGTAGGAGAGGGGCACAATTATATTGAGGGCTATTGTGTGGATGCACAAAAATTCATAAAAATATAAAAAATAGTTTCAATCCATGAATCTGGGGGACACCTATAATGTTACTTGTTATCTTCAATTTCTTTTATAAGAATTTGAAATTCTGGATTTTAATTTTTATCCCAGTCTAAAATTAAAACTGTTGGTGTATATTTTCATCATTTCTTAGAATACAATATCTTCTCAGTCATATTGCTGTTAGTTTACAAAATTTGCATTGGTTTTTACACATTGTTCCTTCATATGCAACCTTATTAAATTCACTCATCAGTCCTAACATTTTATTGGAACCTTTAGACTGAGAAGAATCATATCCTTTGCAAACAAGTTTCTGATATTCAGAATATGCAAGGAACTAAAAATTCAATTCCAAAAACAAAACAATAACCCAATTCAATAATGGGTACAGATAGGTGAGCTAAAGGTGTTGGTTCTGACACCCTGAGTTGGATCCCCAGACCCCACATGATGGAATGAGAGAACTGATGTCCATACCTATGCCCATGTTTTCACACTCCTAAATAGACTCATACACTTATGTGCACATAAAATAAATAAATTTAAATAGGTATTGGACTTAAGTGGACTTCAGTAGACTTCACAAAAAAGTAAATGATCAATAGGTTTTCTAAAATGTCCATCATTGATAATACTCTGGGAAGTCAAACTAAAATCATAGGAGGTATGAGATCTCAAGTTAATGACTGTCAGTAGGGCAGTAGATAGGGTCAGGAAGCACAGTACTGAAGCACTTGCCTGACAATTTCAGGGCCTGGATTTAATCCCCAGCATCATTAAAGAGTATAAACAACTTGGAAACTATTTGATCAACTTGATTGAACATACAAGCCCACCCCCCCCCAAGCTGGATGGTGGGACCCTTGGGCTGTGTGGGTTTGGGCACAACTGCTGCAAATTGGTTTAACATGAAGGATGCTTGTACTCATAAATTATTACATATTGTTAAAATGAAAAAAAAAATATAGAAGTAATAGAAAAAAAACCCTGTCATCCGGGTAGCAAACATCTTCAAAGGAGTCAAACTGCAGATAAATGTTGAAGAGCTACAATTCATAAACTACCCCACTGTCTAGGAAGCATTCTGTCAGTAGATAAATCCCCTGTTATACATTCTCAATGCTCTATGTGTCTTTTATTACTTATTTATTATGTTATTAATTAGAGATTTCAGGGCAACTTTGATTAGTCATTTTGAATAATGTGCTGTCAATTTTGGAAACAGGATCTCTGAATTCAGTGTCTGTGCCATAACAATCAAATTGGCACAGTTGAAGGCTTTGAGGAACAGAGAATAAAAAACACCGTCTGTCAGGAACCACAGGGACATCACCAGGCATGTTCCATTCCTAGTGCAACTGTATGTGAAGACAGGAACTTTAAAGAGGCAAAGTAAATTAAAGGAATAAAGGAGGTCCTCACCAATAACAATGGTGTCCTAATAAGGAAAAATCACAGGGGCTTGAGAGATGGCTCAGCAGTTAAGAGCACCGACTGTGCTCTTGCAGAGGACCCTGGTTGATTCCCAGCACCAACATGGCGGCTAAGAACCATCTTTAACTCCAGTTCCAGGGGAATCCGACACCCTCTTCTCACCAAAAATTCTATTCAGGGCATTTTAAAGATTTTTCTTGTTATTTTTAAGCTGTATGAGTTTTTACTATTCAGAAATGCACGAGCAGATAAAGGTGCAACCTCCCTCCATTCCAATGCAGCGGGCTTACAAACATTCTCTTATCCTATCCTGTGGTTTATCTTCTCATTTTCTTTGTTGTTTCCCATGTTGTGCAAGAACATTTAGTTTGATCTTATTTTTTTTCTTTTTTTTTTTGCTTTTGTGGCCTGTAGTATCAAAGTCAGTTTAAATCACTCCAGAACTTCTTAACCACAAAAGGCAGACTCAGCAAGAAAAATTGCTCACCCGTTCTCCATATATGGAATACAAATTTCAAAAGATAAAGAACATGAAACAGGAAGTGAGGCGTTTGAGAAGAGGAGGAAGAACGATGGGAGGGACATAATGCAGTATAAATATAGATCTAACTGTGTGCACCAGTCACTACATTATAACTCCAAAGAGCTAAAAATACTTCAGTAACCCAGGAGACTCAAATGGTCTCAATTTCAACAGTGTATTCAGAATACTGCTCCATGTGCCCTTTGTTCATTTTATTTTTTAATGTTTTATTTTTTATTTATATTATTTTATGTGTATGAGAGTAGTGCTTGCATGCATATTCAGTGCCCACAGAGGTCAGAGGAGGGTGTTAGATTTCCTGGAACTTATAGCTATTCATATTATGTGGGTGCTGGGAACCAAACCCAGGTCCTCTGCAAGAGCAGCCAGCCAGTGCTCTTTACCACAACCATCTCTCTTTCTGGACCGTTTTGTTCATTTTCTATCATTCCACCATTTTCTCTCATAAGAAAATCCTGTTGTGCTGGCTAATCTTGGATTTCAACTTGACACAGTTTGGAAGATAGAACCTCAATGAGGGATCATCCAGCCCACTGTAGGAAGTACCAGCTGGGCCGTATAAGGATAATAGTAGAGGGGACCAGGGAGCAAACCAGTAAGCAGCTTTCCTCCATGGTGCCTGCTTGAGTTCCTGCCATGGTCTCCCTCAGTGATGGTATATAACCTGTAAGCCAAAGAATCCCTTTCCTCCCAGAATTTGATTTGACCACTCTTTTATCACCATCACAGAGAAGGAAACTAGAACACATGCATCTTCCTCAGCAGGAGCAGCTTCTGCCTTGGACTGGGGGGAAAAAAAACCTCTGTTTCCACTGAGTACTAAACTTCAGTGAGATACTAGCTTCCATTGGAGAAGACAGCTGGAACCTTGTGTACACTCTGCTGTTCTGGTTGAACAAAGGAGACTTTATTAATCGGGGTTTTGTAAGTCACTGACCCCCATTTAATTACTTATACAGATGAAGGCCACAGTTTTAGGCAAAATGAAATCATACTTTTCTTCAGTAAGAATTGAAACTGAAATCTCCATAAGAAAGGACTGCAGTTAGATGCAGACCCTTCATATTCACATGCTAAATATTTCATTTTGCCATTTGTATGAAAATATTGCCAGGTCTCATGAAAGATTAATTGTTCTGTCTACTGCTTCAAAAACAATGATGTTTTTGTAAAATGAAGGTCACTTCTAAAATGATTTTGAATTACCTCCTCTGGTAATTCAAAATTCACATGTAAGACACTAGAAACTTCATTCTCTATGGTTTACATTACAGCAATTGTTCACTTGATTAGATATGAAATGTTTAGCAAAATAATCCTTCTCCAAGTTAGCATTTTATTCTTTAAAATTATGCATAAGTTTAAGCTTCAAGCTAAGGCCATCTTCAAGCTTTAAATTTCCATATCAATTTAAAATTACTTCCTACAAGATCATGAAGAGTTTTAGATCATTTAATCATTAGAATTCTATCAGAATGAAAATATAGTAACATATTCCAGCTTTGTACGCAGAAAATAGATAAACTTATGAATAATTTTGACAATTTATGTTCTCAGAATTTTGACAGCTCATATGTCTTAGATGTATTGCAGAATTGCACAATGAGTTAGGCTAATAATTTAGAACCATAGAAATGAGATATTTCCATTTTATTTTGTTGTCCTTGGCAGTATCAATTTTACCACATCTTATTATGAAATTTATACTTTGAATTTAGCTGATTTACTTTTCATAAGAGACTTATCTAAGCAATGAATATGAATTATTTGAACTTCTATATCAAAAATTGTAAAAGACTGTTGGAGCATTGGCTCTGTGGTTCAGAGCACTGGCTGCTCTTGCAGAGGACCCAGGGCTCAATATCCAGCACCCACATTGTGGGCGACTCCAGTTCCAGGGGATCTGATACCAGCTTCTGGCCTCTTCTCGGATACATTTGGCAATACACCCATACACGTAGACATAATAAGTAAAATAAATGATAAAGAGAACTCATGCAAGATAAATAAGTGACATATCCGATAACGTTGAAACAAAATTAATCTAGGAATGGGGTGAATTTTGGGCTTCTAGAATTATAGAACTAAGAGATTGAGCCCGTTTACCTAAAAATAAATGTAACAAAACTTATATAAGCTCTGCACTTGGGGAAAAAGGTAAGAAATCACAACTCCTCTGAAGGAACACTTGAGAAATGATAGCTGCTTGGAAGGGGAAAGGCAGTGGTTTACAGGGATGGTGCTCTTGGTGGGCCCACGGGGTGGACCACTCTGAAGGACATTTGGGGACACAAACCAGACTCTGCATGCCATGTTAAAATATGGCAGTACATTACATTTGGTGGAGGTCAGTGAAGAAGGTTCAGATAGGGAAAGTTATCTAAATGCTATCAAATCATAATGTATGAAATCCCAAATATTCAATAAGAAATCATTGTTAAGAAAAATTGAAAAAAACTATTAAAATGTATAATTTAACTTTATTTCTCTTGTTTAAACAATGATATCTCCAAGTGTGAAATAAATAAAAATTAAGTTAGGAAAGAAATATGAAGCCTGATGTGCTGGCTCACACAGTTAATCCCAGCATTTAGAAACTGAGGCTGGAGAATCTTTTGAGTTTGAGGTTAGCTTGGTCGATATAGTGAATTCCAGGCAAGCAGATGCTACAGAGTAATGGTGTCTCAAAAAATAGAAAAACATACAAGAAACAAATATAAATCAACAATAAACATTTCTGTTTTTTTAATTTATTTATTATTATTTTTGTATGTGTATGAATGTACTGTCTGCATGTAGGCTTTTGTACCCGTGTCGTGCAATGCTGCTGAGGTCAGAAGAGGGTCTCAGATTCCCCTGGAACTGGAGTTCTCCTGGAATTGGAGTTACAGACGGTTCTTAACTGCCATGTGGGTGCTGGGGATCGAACCCAGGTCCTCTGCAAGAGGAGCCAGCGCTCTTAACCGCTAGGCTATCTCTCCAGCCCCAACAATAAACATTTCTAAAGATAAAGCAAAAAACTGACCATCCAGAGAGTGGACTATTTGAGTAATACTGCACTGAAGTTGCTGTTTTGTGTTTGTTTCTTCTGTTTTATTTTATTCAGTTTTCATGTACTGATAGATTGAATCTTCACTAAATGATGTAATTAGCTGTTCTTATCGATAATTTATTAAGTATTTTATAAAGTCATGAAAATTACAAGAAGAAGTATACAAATGCTTATAATAACTGATAAGACAGGACTAGTAAATTTGTTTTATTTACTTATTTTAATTATATATATTCAAGATTTTGTGTGACATTTCTATGTATGCATAGTTATAAACAATTATTTGAATATATGTCTATTCACTAGATACAAGGAAAATGCAAAGAAAAATATCACTTCTTGATGCTAGCCTACACTGGCCAAAAAGCAGCAAACTGTCAATCACTGCCAAAGACGGGAAGCAGTTGGCCCTCCTCCTGTTGCTCCTGGGAACTTAAATCTTCACAAGCCACTATGACAAGCTATATGTGGATATCTAGTAAAACCAAGCATGATTACTAAGACATAAGACATTGACAATTCTACTTTGGATGTGTACATGAAAAAAGCTACATTCATGATACCAAGATGTATACATTTCCATAACAGCAGCGTGTGTAACAGTCCAATGTTCAATCACAGAAGAAACTCTCATTGTCTTAGTCTGTAACTAAGTTATAGTGTAATGATATAATTAGTAAGCACAGCAGTGAAAACAAATGAAATATGTTCCCTTGAATAAAGAGAATAAAGCTTAAAAAATGCTGGAGGAAAGAAGCTTCTCAACAGCTCCTTTCCATGATTCCCTGAAAGGAGTCCCTGAAGGGACACTAATCCAGGGCATTGTATAGAGTGGAACCCTTGCCAGGGTTTGAACCTGGGATGTCTCCAAGGGGTCAGTTTCAAATGCTTGATTCCAGTGGTGCTATATTGAAGTGTATGGTGTTTCACAATGGGGCCTGGCTTTTAAGGTTATGCTCCCCTATATTTAGGATCTCTGCCTTCTGGTCTGTAGTCTTGTGAAGGGCCAGCATCTCACTCCTGTTGTGCCCTCTTGTGTCATTTGTGGCAGGTAGTTGATCCTAGCAACATACTGTAAGCAAGTCAGTTCCTGAAGGATTCCTGAATCCTCATGAGGTTCTTCTCTCTGAAATATTTTCTGACTGCATGGAGAAAAATCAATAAGCTCTATGTGTACTGCCATAGCTGTACTTTAACTGTCAACTTGCAGCAGCCTAGAGTCACCCAAGAAGGGTGTCTCAATTGACGGATTGCCTAGGCAAGGCTCTCCAGTCGGCATGTCATGGCACTGTCTGGACTGCTAACTGATGCAGGAGGGCCCAGTCCACTGTGTGCACACCATTTCCTAGGCAGGTAGCTCTGGGCTGTATGAGAAACCTAGCTAAGATTGAACAGGGAAGGGAGTGAGCAAGCAACGCATTTTATAGTCAGCCATAACCTCTTTGGCTGTGAGTTCCTGGTTATATGCATCACTGAGTAGAAAAGGAACAAGAATGGCTGCTGTTAAATTACTGCCTGAGTCCCTGCCCTGAGAGGCTGGGACCTGGAAGTGAAGGTCAAATCAATTACTTTTCCTCTCCAAAGCCACAGAAAATAAACTAGAACACAAAATTGATGAAATCTTTTGGTTATTTTACTGTTTCACATTTTCAATTTAAAGTTTTAACTTTCTCTAACTAGAATATTGACAGTGAAATATTTAGCAGAAGGAGACTGACCAAAGAAGAATGAAGATTGTTAAGAGATAAATTTCATTTATCTGAGTATCAATAAACAACCAACACTAACATAAACACATGTTGAGGGTAACCAGCTACCCAGAATTTTGGTGGGATTTCTACATTAAATGGTACATGCTTCAGAAGGTGTGGAGGACATGGACAGTATAGGTTTGTTATGAAAGAAATTCTGCTCAAAATGCTAAAAAAGATAGTAGTTTAAGTTATAATTTTCAATTACTGATATTCACAAAAATATTTGTATTTTATATACTATTGCCTAAAATGTAACTCTATTCAGGTCATGTTTCTCTAGTGTTGAAGAATGCTGGATTCTAAATAATGCTGTTTTAAAATAAGTAGAATAGTATTTATTGAATGAAAAGTTCTTTCACTTCCTGCTGTGCTCAGATCAAATCTCCATGTGCAGAATAACTAAATATTGGGAGTGCTATTCTTTTCCTTGATGGAAAATTTCAAAGTATATTAAAAACTATATAATGAGCTGTGGAAAAAAATTGAGCAGATAAGGAAGGTACATTCAAATCATCAAGGAACTAAGTTAATTAGGAATGAGGAATGGAAATGTTCTATCACATCTGTCTCCTCTCCTCTTCGAACTCCTCTGTGTATGTTTCTGTCTAATATTGTGATAATGCTGTAGTTCAATATTTATTTATTCTTTCATTTCTTTATTCAAAATATGGAAATTAAGACATTATCTAATACATTATGAATATTATGTAAATTAAATAAATATTTTAAGTTATTCTACCAAGGATGAGGTATCAACAACTCTCAAGAAACTTCACAGGTAAAAACAGTTTATTATAGGCATTCATTATATCAAGAGGGCATATCAACCCAAGAGATGGTTAGTATAGAAATTTGGTTGCGGAAAGGGTATACAATAAGAGTGGATGATAAAGAAATATAAATTTATCACATTTACAGCTATTTAAAGGAAAATAATTTAAGTGAAAATATATTAGGTTAGCCAGATTTTTCCAACAAAAGATCTATAAATGTAGCATATTCTGTACAAGAGTCTAAATTTCAAAATCATAAACTTCTGTTTTTTTGGTTTTTTTTTTTCACCACTCATCTTATCTTGGTGAGATGGAACCCAGAGAGGGACCCATCTCTGCTGACACCAACCATTTCTACCTGTAGTCTACCAACACACCAGCAATCCACAGAACACTGCAGACTACAGGGCACTTGGAGGCTATACAGCCCCAAATTCCTAGAACAGGAACTGAGGACTGGAAGGAGGTTAGTGCAGCATACTCAGAGAATGGACAAAGTGAATCATTTCAATAAGCTTCTGTTTTAATCAGAAATATGTGATATATTGTAGGAATAAGACTTTGTCTGGCTTGAGGTATGGCCTGCAAATTCTGTTCTGGGATGTCCATGAGTTTTCTGATATCTCTGTGAGCATTTAAGTTGCCTCTGTGAGTTATCTGTAGCTCTGTGAAGTCAGGATATTGCAGTGTTTCCTGTGTCTCCTATCTCTGTAAAGTTCCAGACCCTGATGGCCTCAACCTTCGAGATATTGGGTGAAATGTCACACCTCTAGCTTACTGTTTACATAAACAGGAGCTCTGCTGCCCCTGGTAGGAGCCAAGGTGGCTCACCCTTCCCTTCCTCTTCATTCACACCCTTCTGCCCCCCCACCACTTCCTTGCCCAGAGCACAGTAACTCTAGCATATAAACATATTGCTAACATGAATAAAGATTAAGTCATTTTTCTCCCAGCCTTTCTCTTTGAGTCATCCATTTCCTTTCTCCTCTCCCTGGGTGACTTCTTGCAGTTCCCTCCCCCCTTCATGCCAGAGCTCAGCCTAGGAACTGTTGGCCTGCCAGCAGGGGACAGCTCCAAAGCTTGCAGCCTTGTAAAGCTGTGAGCCTGGTCCAAGAAGGGACAAACAGCTCATGGATTGTGGCCACACGTGACTAAAAGGACCAACAGACCACACACACACACACACACACACACACACACACACACACAAATGACATCTGTTGCCCAATGTCGCAGGACTCGATTTTCCACAAGAGGAAGAAAAAAGAAGAGGAAAAAAAGGTATTTTCTCAGTCTCTCTCTCTCAGCTCAGTGGGTTCACCATGAAGGAGGGAAGTAACCCCCCCTGAAAGTAAGATTCAGGGTAGCAGCCAGGCTATTGGCCTATCTCTGTGAAAATTTCTTTTTCACATGAGATTAGTCTTTTTTTTTTTTTTAATAAATGCAGCTTTCCCTGCATGGAATTCTTTTTTTATTATAAATTTTATTCATTTATTTATGTGTATGAATGTACTGTCTGCATGTAGGTTTGTGCACCCATGTCATGCAATGCCGTGGAGGTCAGAAGAGGGCATCAGATTCCCCTGGAACTGGAGTTAAAGACGGTTCTTAGCCGCCATGTGGGTGCTGGGGATCGAACCTGGGTCCTCTGCAAGAGCAGTTGGTGCTCTTAACCGCTAGGCCATCTCTCCAGCCCCATGAGATTAGTCTTTTTAATCTGTCTTTCAGCATTTTTCCTCCATGCGACCAGGCTGTTGGCCCATCTCCACGGAAAATCTCTTTTTCTTGTGGGATAAGTCTTTGATCTGTCTTTTAAATAACTTCAGTTCCCACAGATGAGAAGCTGTTCCCTCTGTGGGGCCATCAAACTCTCTGCTACTAAACGTTTCACTTAACCACTAGCATTTCCTGACTTTCTTCACCATGGAAAACAGGCACCCCATAAAGACCGACCCACAGGCTAAGAGCATAAAGATGCTCCTCAAGAGTTGAGGAGTTACAATTTCCATGCAGGAAGCTGCCTCCTTTCTCCTCACTTCTGCAAAGTCCATGTGCCCCCCCCCCACCTCGGCACCCCTATCTACCATCCTTTTAGCTGCTCTAATAATAGTTCAAGATAACTCTGCTTCTGCCCAGTCTGCAAACAGACCACTTACTTGGATCCATGTCTGGTGGTTTTTGTCAGAGAAACTTGGGAAGGGAGGAATCAGGTGATTGGAACCAGCAACTGTCCTTTGCAAAGCTGCCACAAGGCAGTCACAATCCCTGTGTTCCCCAACTCCACCTCTACTTCTGGCCCCCAATTCCCTGCCCAGAGCACAGTAGCTTTAGTATATAAGGACACTGCTAGCATGAATAAAGACTGAGTCATTTTTCTCCTGGCCTCTCTCTTTGAGTCCCTTTCCTTTCTCCGCAGGTGACTTCTCATGGTCCCCCCCCCCCTCTTGCCAGAGCTCAGCCTAGGAACTGTTGGCTTGCCTGCAGGGGACAACTCCAAGGCTTACAGCCTTGTAAAGCTGCGAGCCTGGTCCAAGGAGGGAAGAAAATCTCATGGATTGCAGCCACGCGTGATTAAAGGACAAACAGATGATATATATTAGATGGCAATATATAATTGAGAAAACAGTGTAAAGTGTTCTAATACTTATTTACATAAGTACCAGAGAATACAAGCACATAAAGTTTTATTTAGCACAAACAACCTCTCTACTTTATTCTTTTCTCATATGCAGTGACCATAAATCTGTTTGATAGAAGAGCACAAATTCGGGTAAAATTGATGTACTTTCAAGAGAATTTATAAAAACTTGGGGGAGGGGATTAGTATTCTCCTCATTTTTCCTTTTGAAAACATTTATTAATCTTTGGGAATTTCATGTTATGTATTTTAGTCCTATCAGACCCCTGTCCACGTCTCTTCCCAGATCTGTCCCACTTCTCTACCACCTCTCATTTATTCCTTTTTTAAGGCCTATTGGGTCTAATTTTTTTTCCCCCAAAGTCCTTGAGCCTAGGTTTATCCCCTGAAAACTAGTCAACCTATCAGGTATCACATCATTAACAAAATACCTCTCTTTCTCCAAGCAGCTACCAACCCCTATGAGTTCCTCAACTAAGGCTGGGTCTTCTTATCTACCTCCCTCTCCCATGCTGGGCTTTGGTCTGGCTTCAGCTTGCCTGGGTCTTGTGTGTGCTATCACCAGCACTATGTGTCTTGTGTGTGCTATCACCAGCACTATGTGTCTTGTGTGTGCTATCACCAGCACTATGTGTCTTGTGTGTGCTATCACTAGCACTGTGTGTCTGGGGAACATTGCGTCCTAGTATTCATCCACCACTTCTAGCTCTTATAATCTTTCTGCCTCCTCTCTGAAAATGATCCCTGAGCCTTGAGAGGACAGGGTATGATATAGGTTTTTCCATTTATGGCTGATCACTCTGCATATTCTTTCTTTCTACACATGGAACAGTTGTGGCTCTCTGTGTTAATCATCACCTACCTCAAGAAGAAGAACCTTCTCTAGCGAGATTTGAAAGATGCACTAATAATAAGTCATTAAGAATGGGTTTAATACATTAGCAGGACAATAGTAGTAGGATCTCCCCTATGGCCTATGACCAGTCTAGCTACAAGTACCTAGGCCAGATACCACTGACAGATATGGATTTGATCATATGAAGTGGATCTTAAATCCAAACAGAAAATGTTTGCTTCTTCCCATGAAATTCTTGCCAATGTTGCACCAGTGGACATATCTTGCTAAATGAGATGTTACTGTTGCATGCAGGATACACAGCTGGGCAAGGATGATGATTACATTTCTCTCCCTGTAGCATGTACAGCCCCTTCCAGCACTATGAAGCTAGGTAGTAGATGTGAAGCTTTGAGCTCAGTAGCAGCTTTTAGCTTGATTTCTCCATTTGTTCTCTGAATCACACATGTAGTGTCTTTGGCAATGGGGTCTGACCATCAAGCTTTAAAGGGCAGCCAAGTGGCCATAGTCCATTGTTGGAGGGCCTATAGGACTGTCCTGATCAACAACTCCAAAATACAGAACCCATTTTGATACTGGGCTTTTTATCTACTACCAGCTCTTGTAGGGGCATTCTCTACTTCCTGTTTTAGGATAAATGCATTTAATTTCTCTCTCTCTCTCTCTCTCTCTCTCTCTCTCTCTCTCTCTCTCTCTCTCCCCCCCCATGGAAAAATGTTGCTGGAAAATGTATTACTAATGTTTTTATTTTGAAAGTAAAAATAAAACAAGCAAAAATCAAAATACTCCCCCCACCACCAACAATAAAATTAGTTATAAAGTTTCCTTTCTGTTTTCCTGTCCCCTCAGTGCATAAGAAACATAAATTTGCTAACACTCGCTACTTAAGCTTTAAAGTAAAGGCTGCCACTCTCCCACACACCAAATCTTCTAACCCTTTATTTCCTTTTGTCTTATCTGAAATTTTCAGAGGAGAGCACAAAGTCATGGGGCAATGACTTTGATCTTGGGTCAGAAACACCTGATCCTTTCAGTGAATGCTACATTATAACAACACACAATGGGGGCTGGAGAGATAGCCTAGCGGTTAAGAGCACCGACGCTCTTGCAGAGTACCCGGGTTCGATCCCCAGCACCCACATGGCGGCTAAGAACTGTCTGTAACTCCAATTCCAGGAGAACTCCAGTTCCAGGGGAATCCGAGACCCTCTTCTGACCTCCGCGGCATTGCACGACATGGGTGCACAGACCTGCATGCAGACAGTACATTCATACAAAAATAAATAAATAAATAAATAAATAAATAAATAAATAAATAAATAATTTTTATAACAACACACAATGATCCTGCTCCTCAGAATGCTGCTTTTCCTTATCAGTGACCTTGACAGGATGAAATGGTGTCCACTAGTACATACCCATTCAGTTTTGCAAAACTGTGGAACCAAAAAGCAAGCTCAGGCTGGATACTACAAGTGCTCTTTGGCTTTGGTTAGCACACTAAAATTAAAACTTTATGGCTTTTGCATTGTAGTGGGAGGCTGCTTATTTGGTGGGTATTTAGTGTGGGTCAGTATACGGGTGGTAAGGACTTCATGAATTCCCAGTACAATGTTTATGAAGCATTTCACAATGCCTATTAATGATAGAGAAAGTTAATCTGTATGAATCAAGAAGGGGCAAAGGGAAATCTTTACTGTGAAACTAAACATCTTTGAAAAACTCCTTGCATGACCCTGAGCTTGGTCTCAGGAAATAAAAGCAAGATTCTCCATCTGTCTTTTCAGCAGCTTGTTCAAGTCGGCAATAAAAACATACATTTATGGATTAGGAAATAATTTAATGCTATATAAGAAGTATGTATCAAGAGCTCTAATAGAGTAGAGGGCAGAGCTAATGGTAAGGGACTTGACAAAATCCTAAATGAGTGACAGATCTAGAGTGACAATCACATGGACAGCCAATTGAAATTATATAATGATACTATAAATGAAATTTTTCTAGCTACATGAGATATTTTAGTACAATTATGATTCATTTTTAATTCCAGGTAAAACTTATGTATTTTTCTTTGTTACTCTCTCTGACTCTCTCTGTGAGTGTCTCTCTCTGTCTTCCTCTCTCCCCTATAACTTACTTACTTAGGTGTTCTGTAGCAGTTCAGTTCCTCAAGGGTGGGAAAATGTGCTACTTCACTCTAGACCCACTCATCTTTCAAGGGCTGTTGTCCAAATCCACTGTGTGCCAAGCACTTTCTGAAGCAACAAGGATGCAGGATAGAATCTTCTATATCTAGTGAATTTTGATACTTTCTATTGGAAGAATAAAAAAATTCTAATCATAGGAAATCCATAAAAGAGGAGTGTACAAGTTACTTATATAGGATTTTGTCAAATCCCTGATTATTAGCTCTGCTTTATTACAGCTCTGGATACATGCTTCTTATATAGCATATATTAAATTATGTCCCAATCCATGTTAATAATTTGGGTATTCAGGAAAGATAGCTTTCAGAAAATGATGTTTAAACTATACCACTTACCAAAAAAATTAGGAAGAGAAGACTGCTTGAGACACATCATACTTTTTTAAGGACCTGGAGAGTCAATGATACTTGGGGCAAGGCAAGAAAAGAAGGGGATGCTGAAAGACTTATTACATCAGGCTGGACCAGAAATGGATTCTTAGAGGTATGATTACCATGTAATACATTTTAATTGTGAGCCTGAGCCTTTGGCAGCTGCACTAGCTCTCCACCCCAATCCATGTTACATTTTAACTATTGAAACTACTGGTTCACATTTATTTTCCTGGCCTGGTCACTAACAATGTCCTCTTTTAGTTTTCAATTTTCATAATATGTAAAAAGACAATGCAGTTGCTTAATACATAGTGTTTATAAGAAATAGGATATATTCACCACTGTAAGTTTCAACATGACTCTTGAATGTGTTGTCCCAGGTTTTTGGGGACTCTCACAGAGTGCCATGCTAGTTTGAAACACTGTGAACTCCTGGTTCCATTGTCTCCACATTGCTGGGATTAGGTGAGGATCAGCTCTGGGTAGGCAAGAGATGAAGGTACAGCTGGTACCCTGGGAGAAGTGGTTGGTTAAGACAGCCACATCCTGAGTCAGAAAAACAGCAGTAAATTGAGACAATTACTGAAACCTTGCAGTTTATGGTCCTTGAGAAAGTGAATACAGGAAATGGTAGACTTTGAAAATGTATATTTCTCTGTTTGGTCATATAGAGATATACTGGAAGAAACCACAGTTTTAATCCATGTATAGAGACCAGAAAAGTCCTACCCATATGCTCCCTAACCCTCATGTAGGGGGTTGAGGAATGTGGTGGCCTATATCAACATGTCAGAGCCCTGGAGACTAACATAGATATGAAGGAACTCAATCATGCTACAGAAATGAGCATCCCTTTCCTAAAAGAGCTAGGGGAAACATCCTAATGAAGCCATCCATTTCTCCTGGTTGCCAAAGAATATATCTTGGTATTGCTAACTTAATATTTTTGCAAATGTTTTTAGGTAGCCATTTATACGTTTGTGGTATAATTTTGTAAGTATCAGATTCCCTGGGCTGTGTATGTGCTTTTCTTCCATGCCAGAGGCCCATTTTTCTTCTGTAGAATTGGGTAAATCTTGGCAGATGCCTACCAGATGCTCTTTCAACAGCATTTTCCCCATCTTTGTGTGACCGTGATTTATGAAATACTTTTTATTCAAACTGTACATGCAAGAGAAATGGCTGGCTGAAGTGAATTTTGAAACCTTGCACTCCACAAACTGAGGATGCTTCATTTGCAAACAAAGGTAAATCATGAGAAAAGAATTCATAAGACATTTTTTTAAATTAGAAATACTTTTGGAAGAAAATATTCACATTCTCATCTGAAAGGCTTTTTGAACAATGTCTGTTATATCACTGAATAGGAAGTAACATGGAATCTAGAGATTCAATACACTAAGTGCAGGAAAGACTCTTCAATTTGGGATCCTATTCTACTCCCTGTTCATTTTTTGAAATTAGCAGAACCACAGGTAGTGTGCTATGTAAAGTTCAAGGCAACCCAAGCCTTAGTAGACTCCATTATGTGGTTGGAGCTGAAGTCCTCAGCTAGCAGAGCTCTACTGAGAATGCCCTGGACTCCTTTTCTGGGAGACAGAGGTAAGCAAGTTAGACCAGGTACCAAGTATATTTTCTTACACGTGAATTGCATTGATTCCAACTTTTACCTGTAGATTGTTACTTAATTGATGGTGCCTTGATATCATAATCCACTGAAGGAATTCCAACAGACTATTGGTGAAAAGCCACCATTGTACAACCACCATCAATCCTTACATGAAAACTGTTACTTTAGTAAATAAACAAACTAGAACATCATTTAAGAGTATATGCTTGTAACAATATCTGAAATTCAGCTGCTCAAAGAAGCTGAGCTTCAGCCAATAACAGGCCACAGACTAACCAGCTTACATCCAAATAAACCAAATGCTGAACTGCAACCAGTCAAGCTGTTTTTATACCAGACTTTATGTTTTAGATCTATATTCCCTGCTTACAGTCATATACCCCTTATCCCAGTATCAGTTGATACTGAGTATCAGTTGATACTGGGATATTGTTGTGGGTTGTGTGACACTATTCCTCAGGAGACTTGAACAAGCATCTACTCCCCCAGATAGGAAACTAACTACAAACCGAAGAAAGAATACTATTGAAGTACAACTTTGGGAACCAAAAAGTGTTAAACAGGAATATGGGTGAGGGCTAAAGTACAGGAGCAGAAATGACCCAAAGACATTTTAACATTTGCATTACTGAAGCACACCCCAGCAGGGGGACAGCTGACCCCAGTAGGCAACCCAGTACAGACTACTCAAATTGCAGGTGGACAGGTTGGAGAGTGTCTTCTCCAGGTAGTCAGTTGGCCTCAACTTCTTCCAGGCTGTTCAGCTGGACTCTCCATTTACCAGGCAGCTTGGCTCGTTTGAGAGCTTTCTCCACAGTCCATAGAGAGGGCTTATGGAAGCTTGGAAAGGGATTGGTGTAACAAACATGGGCCCTGAAGCTACTGACTTATTTTCTTTCTGAGTTTACTGAGCTTCTTTACAGGATGGAATGATCCACCTCTCTCTAGAACACCCTGTTGTTTACCCAAATGGAAGGTTTTATCTCAAAGCAAATACCTGCACAGCATTATGGTATCTATGGTACACTGCCTAGGTAGCTCCATTTTGATTTAGTAACTTCACCTTAATGGCTGAACCCTGGCCTAGAACAAGTCCAGGAAGAACTAGTTGGTTATCTCACCTTTAGAATCCCCCACAATGTCTTGTGACCACCTGTTAAAAATCTACCTTATCTTTTGTCAGTGTTTTACAATTTCCTGCAGACAGTCCACTTCTTAACTTTTGTAATCCTGTAGCATGCAAGAACTAGGTTTTTATTGTCTGACTGGTCTGACTGGAATTTCTCAAAAAAAATTCATCAGGATATGGTATTTGCCTTTATTAGCCTAACCTGCCCCTGAGTTGGGGCTGTGCCCTCCAAATCTCGATCTGGATGCAGTCCTGCCCAGCCCAAATTAAAATCCAATTTAGCTCATTGGAACCTGGAGTAGTCTGTGTTCTCTTTTCTCCCAGTGGTCTCAACACCACAACAATGTCATGAGATTAATTGTAAGGAGTAAATATGAACTGGTTTGCCTCTTTTTAATTGAAAATGATGATTTCTTCCAATGAAAATATGAAGAGAGGAGAGAAAGTCAGGGTGGGGACTCCACCATGGGAAAAACAAGTGCAATGCTTTTTGCTATTACTGTGTCAGGCTTTCACTATTTGGTAATATAAACAACATAAATTATCATATTCCTGTTGGTAGGTCAGGCACCCAACACTTCTCAATATTTTCAGTCTTAGCTGAGATTCCATCACTTGCTTCCTTCAAAGGTCAAAGGACTCACTGCTTCAGTCCCAAGGTAGTCTCATGGCAGCTCTCTACCTTTCGCCACACTCATCTCTTGTTCTGACTCCAACTTTCTCGGGTACTTTAAGTGTCTTGTAGACTGCTTAGAACACACCTGAATAATTTGGGGATTCTCCTTCAGTCTTTAATTTAGTGGATCAGTAATGTGAATTCTATCTGCAATCTAAAATGCAATAGACATACTATGTATGAGAATGACAATATTTTTTGAAAAATATTCTATCTACTTTTTTAAGACAAGACAGGTAAAAATATTAAACACTTAAAAGACAATATTTTCATTAGGCAGAATACACCATCATAATAGAGAACTCTATCATTTTTGTGGGGATCTGAGGGTTTACCACAGCTGTTATCTTTGTTCATTTTGGCTGAAATTCCAGTAGAAACTTCCTGAATGTTTTCCTTTCTTATTCACAAACTTTCCTACAGTTTATACTAGCAAGTTTAGAGTCCAATACAGCACATGAAGTCTTTCCTCAATATGTAACTCAGTGGTACTGTCCATCATAGTATGTATGGGTACCTAGACTGAATCCCCAGTAGTGGAAAACATCTACATATGTATAGATATGTGTGCATATGAGTATAAATTAACTTATTTCCTAGAGAAAATGAACTGTGAGCTTAGGTTGGCAGACACTTATAATCCTAATAACTGAGATGTTGAGGCAATAGAATCTGGAATTCAATGTTAGCCTATACTCTATAGCAAGCTTTGGGCTGCATGAAAGCTTGCTCAATAAAGGATAAAAAGGAAAGTGTGAGCTGTCATTAGATGGTTTCCTCTACGATTGTCTCTCTTCATTTCAATTCCTAGTGCATCTCCTTGTCTGGTTTAAATATTTTGTCCTTTTCAACCCAGGTGATATTTTTCTGTTTGTCCTCAAGTCAGTAATGGGTTATTATACCATCGTGTCCAATACCTTCCTAACACTATATCCAAACATTAATTATAAATGGATTAAAATTCTCAATGTAAAAATTGAAAATATATAAAGCACTTAGAAGAAAATTAATGTACTCAAGAGATAAATAGATTGAATATGGTTTAACGATAGCAAATTAACATGCAGTAATTCTCTGAGTGAACTTTGATCCCATGTATTCCATGTACATAATCTCACATTCATTGCAATTCCATGTGGAGACTGGGCTTGTAGAAAATAGCTAATGTTAGATGAACATGAAAAGATGTGGTAGGATTAGTGCCTTTATAAGAAGAGAAAGAAATCAACTGGGCATAAATTAAATACCTATAAACCCAGTGCTCAGGAGATCAGGCAGAAAGGTCAGTCTCTTCAAAGCCACTTTGTATTCCAGAGTCAGTTTGAGTCCACTCTTGGCTATTCGACATCCTGTCACAGAAAATCAAAAATAAACAAAATAAAAGGTAGAAAAGCAAGAGAGAGGGAAGAAGGGAGAGATCTCCTTGGAGGGAGAGATCACCCTTGGAAGTACACGTGTGCTGGGTGAAGAGGTAGATGTGTACATATTAGTGATTGCCCAATGCAGATGCCTGCCCTTCCCTGCTGGGCCCTAGCTGTGGACTCCCAAACTTTAACAGTGTCAGGAAACAAATTTTGTTTAAAAGACTGTGATATTTTACAGTGACAACCTGAGAAGATTAATGTATGTGAAATATAGGTAAAAATCTAAAATAATGTAAACACTACAGAATTCAAATATATAATATATATCATTAATATATACAAGTAAAATATTTAGTACATTTAAATATGTTTAATAATCAAAAATGTAGGAAAACATATAATCACATATCATGAAAAAGATTCACCAGATAATCATACTTTTATATGAATTGTACCACTTAAACATGAAGTTAAAATGCAATATTACAAATCAGTCTTGTCATGACTGTTCAATTAAAAAAAAAGAGAACATTACAAAGTAAACTTCAGAACCCAACTTAATAAGTGTCATGTGGAAAACAAAGGTGTACCTCTGGTGATGATGGAGGGAAGGAAAGATGGCAGGCTGTGCTCCGGAACTTCTGCAGAAGGCAGAAGTGAACCCTGGCTAGCCAGCAGAGCCAGCAGACTTGCAATTGTTGTTGTTTTTTTTATTGGGGGGGTCTTATTGAGATACGGTCTCCCCATAGCCCCAGCTGTCCTGCAACTCACTCTGTAGACCCTATAGACCAGGCTGGCCTTGAACTCACAAAGATCTGACTGCCTCTGCCTTCCCAGTGCTAGGATTAAAGGTGTACACCACCACGCAATTGTTTGATTTCTTTAAAGACCTTGCATCCACACCACCTCTTAGCTGTTGAATCTGAATTACTGGTCTTTCAGACCTCCCTATCCACAAGCGTTTCAACTCTCCACTCAAGGTACTTCATATTAATCCTAAAAAGACCAATGCAAACCTCAAATATGTTCAAACACAAGCAGGTATAGGGTGCACTATGTCTTCTCCAAGCAACAAAATAACTATTATTTCCTTCAGAACAATAACACAAAAGACACATTAAAACTTGCCCCCTCCTCCTTGAACTCCATTTTACAATTTGTGAGTTGCGAAAAGATTTCAGGAATAGTTCTGATGCTCACACCACTGCACATACTTGTGTGTGTCTGTCTCCTCTGACACCTGAAATACAAAACCAAAGAACCTTGCTAAGGGAGAGCACACAAGAAAGCTTTCATCTCTGAGACCTCATGTCCCCAGCAAGAAGAGGAAGACTCTTATACCACAGGAGACATTGGAGGCCAGCAGTGGCTGTT
Organism: Rhizomys pruinosus; assembly: GCA_009823505.1. Taxonomy (NCBI): domain Eukaryota; kingdom Metazoa; phylum Chordata; class Mammalia; order Rodentia; family Spalacidae; genus Rhizomys; species Rhizomys pruinosus. Next base: position 956,114 of record VZQC01006590.1, read on the forward strand.
TCATCTATGACCTACTCTGAGTTTTGAAGCACCTGAGCAGAGCTGCCTGGCAGGGAACATTGACCAGATCCTCCTTCCTCAGGAATGCTGTCAGGCAGGCTAGCACTTTGCTTGGCTGGGTGAACCCTACAGGCACTTTTGAAGATCTTTGAAACTTCCAGGTGCTGTTAAAATGTTTTCTGAAATTATTAGTGGCATAACAATGTAAAATTGTGAGGAAAAAAACAGTCATAACTGCAGGAGTTTCAAGGCCATTATAGAATAATTTCATATAAATTCTCTCTAGAACTCTCATTTATAAACTATGCTAATATCAACGCTAGGTTTATATGTAGTTAATGCTTGAGCAGTAATATTTATAAAGAGATGTCATATTCACTCATATACATACCATTCAGTAATCACAAAATTGATGAAATACTGCTATCATGATTCCTTGTCCAAATGAGAGAGATGAGGCTCATAAAGTTTAAGCGGCTTATTCAAGATCACTCTGTTAAAATACATTTTTTAAGGAAAAAAACATATTGTATTATGCTGCATTGTTTCAAAAAGATGATATGTATGAAATAATGCCATTTTCCTGAGGTTTGTGTTATCACTCCTTCTCTCACTGAAGAATTGATCAACTCTGTGACTACTGCTTCAGCAAGATGATTTGGCAGAATGGAAACATAACATAAGTATCTTCCTGGCTTTCATTTTAAAATTCTAAAATCTTAGATAAGGCAAGTGTTAGGAAGTCACTTAAGAGCTAGAAGTCAACATCCCTTACACACACCCCACTTGTTTCCTTTCCTTAAAGTGAAAGAGTGTATAGGGCTACAGAGACAGTCAAAGCAGGAGAGATGAGGGCCTAGGACCAGCATTGAGGGGTTTTGCCTGCCACTTCTCAGGTAAGGCAGAATGGAGGCGAGGCTTTGTGATGGTGTGGTGACACCAAATACAGACATACACAGGTTCCCATGGTCCATATTCCTCCTGTGTTGATCATTTTGTATGGCATTGGCTAGTACATATCTCCTAACGGGTAAAAGCTACAAGGTAATAAAAAATCATATGTGTATAATCCAGTGCCTGTATGGGTAACATTTTCTACATGCAGTTCAGCCATATCATGTAAGGATCAGTTCTGTTGTGTCTAATGTTTAAAGGGAGCCTGGATTCGTTTTCACATATGAAACTGATTTTGCAGAACATATATATATATATATGGTTTTTTAATACTTTTATTGATGTTTTGTGTATTTCATACATCATTATCCAGTTCAATTTAATCATACTCTCTTTTCCCTGGCCCCCCACCCCACCCCAGTTCCTGCATTCTGCCAAACATGTCCTGCATCTTTCTCTCAGTCTTTTTAAAGTTTTTCTCTGCAGAGGTTTATTATTTTGAGGCAGAATTTAACTGTATCAGTTAATTTGTTCTTTGACCCAGTCCTTATGTTGTTTTGGTTCCCTCCCAATTGTATTGTTCCAAAATATGTCACATATGTACCAGAACTATGTCCTTTGGTAATAAACTGAAATTTTAATTCCAAAATATGCTTAGGAATTCACATTTTTTCTCTTTAATTTTATATTACTTTAAGATATGAACATACCTTCCACCCATATACAGGAATTACAATGTATAAAAATAAGTGGTAAGTTCTTTCTAAGGCCCATTAAGAGATTCACATTATAACAGCACAGTTGCTTTCAGCTAAAAAGACTATGAAAAAATTTTCTAAATCAAACAGCAGCTGCACAGGAAATAAGATCAACAGCTGACAAGTGGGACCTCATCAAACTGAAAAGCTTCTGTACAGCAAAAGAAACAATCAAGAAAGTGAAGAGAAAACCCAGAGTGGGAGGAAGCCTTCACCAGTGATACATCTGACAGAGCATTAACATCCAGAGTATATAAACTACTCAAAAAAA
>VZQC01006590.1:961136-994181 GCA_009823505.1 Rhizomys pruinosus
GTGTGTGTGTGTGTGTGTGTGTGTGTGTGAGAGAGAGAGAGAGAGAGAGAGAGAGAGAGAGAGAGAGAGAAACATACTACATTATACACATGTATGAAATAGTTAAAGAACTATTTATTAGTATAAAAAAGGAGACAAAAGATTGTTCACAAACAAGACAGTATTCCATTAAGGCCTATAAGAAAATCACATGTGTCTTTCCAAATTCTTCTATTAAAGAACTACCTACCAGTATCTCCCACTGGAAAACATTGGGAGACAAGGCCTACTCATCACTCATGAAATTAAAATGAGGCCTTCTTTTAAGGGGCACTGATACAGTACAGCCGCTGTTGTCAAAGGATGAGGAACTCTGTACACAATCATTCATGGAGGGCAGTTGATGGGGAACATAGTAAAACGGGCTGTCAGGTGACAGATTTAGGCTGGGCAGATCCTCCCTTCAGGCCCTCTAAAGGAATCCTCCACATTGAGTCTTCATCTGTTGTTTAGGCCATAAAGCATATGGAATTGTGTGACAGGAACCAATTCATGAATTTAACAAATAGTTTTAGGTGGGACTAGGGTGACCTATTCTTTATGCAAGGTTATGTTTTTATTAAATTTATATCAGGAATTTAACCAGTAATTATTCCAAGTGCTATCTAAATGATTATGTCCTTAGCACCACTAGTATGGGAGACAAAGACTTTAAATAAAAGTGTGTAGGAAGAAATTAAATAAATTATAAATACAAACAATGGGAAAACAAGAAAGGCATCCTAAAAATCTAAAGCACACTCATGGCTGTGGGCATGAAGCTCCTGGCCCCGTGTGTCTGCAGGGAGGAGGCAGGAGAGAAATGGGTGTTTCTGTTGCTCCATCTTATTCAGTCTGGGGCACAGCCTGGGCTGTGAGTTGTTGTCAAGTTCACAGTGGGTCTCTCCTTCTCAGTTACACCTCATGTCCCTACAACCAGGCCTAGAGGTGTGTCTCCTAGGAGACCCAAACCCAGTTATGGTGATGATTACACACTTGACCATGTATCCTGGCAATTATTACACTATTTGAACCTTCATTTTAAGGACTCAGTGAGCACATAGATGTATGTGCATGATTTATATAATCAGATGATATGGGGACATTTGAACGTTATCAGTTGCTCAGTTTTCTGCAATTAAGGCTTAAAAATGCAGGGAACCTAGCTTATTTGTTTAAATGAACTGGAGAATAATATTTAGGTGTTATAAGAATCTACTGTTTTGACTGAAAGAAGCTAAAGAGGTTGATATTACAAGTAAAATGCTTAGAATTTTGGCCTTAGGTGTTTGTGATTTATTCTTTGGGAATAGGAAACAGTTGAGGTTTATTACGAAAAGGAGGTTTCCATTTTCAGGTACAGAAAATCTGATGTGACTTGTATCGAAGATCACAGGGAAGATATGCACTCAAATGATGAAATGTCCTTGAGCAGCAGAGAGCAGACCCAGGTATAACTGGAGCATGAACTTGTGTTGGGACATTGATGGCTCAGTTTGGAATACACCAAGTTCCACCTTTTGCTGGGAGTACAACTGAGAAGACATGAATAGAAGCTCTTTTATTTTATTATTATTTTTTTTGTGTGTGTGTCTTTTCGAGACAGGGTCTCCCTGTAATCCCAGCTGTCCTTGAACTCACTCTGTAGACCAGGCTGGCCTTGAACTCACAAAGATCTGCCTGCCTCTGCTTCCCGAGTGCTAGGATTGAAGCTCTTTTAATATCCGCGGCCCATGAGAAGGGAGGAACAAAGAAAGGGTACATGAGTAAAAGAACAAAGAAAGACGGCCTGTGGTTTATAAACATTGACTTTAACTCTTTCTATACCTATCTGAGGATGGACAGGAAGTAAAACAAGGTTTATTCTCTTTAACACAAAACTACTCTACATGATCCTGTAATAATGAGTATTCAAGTAATCATCTCAACACTAGAGAAGAAAGTCCCAGCAGACACCTGGCCATATTTTACCCTTTCCCTCAGATTTGGCAGCTGGTAAAGAAACTCTACATACAGCCCAGCTGGCATTTCAAGCTTTCAGTCCAAATGTGTGTGTGACTCTGAATGAGAAAATCTCAGCTTTTTTTGAGTTCAATTACTCTTCAAAATGATAAGGGAAATATCCAATGTCTATTCAACAGATTACTAATAATCTCTTTTTTTTTTTTTTTTTTTTTTTTTTTGGTCTTTTCGAGGCAGGGTCTCCCTATAGCCCCAGCTGTTCTGGAACTCACTCTGCAGACCAGGCTGGCCTTGAACTCACAAAGATCCGCCTGTCTCTGCCTCCCAAGTGCTAGGAATAAAGGCTTTCGCCACCACACCCGGCACTAACAATCTCTTAAAAGTACCACAGAAAGTGTTCACTACATATAGCTCACTCATTAAAATTTAAATGTTTAATTTCATTATCAACATTGCATTATGATAATAATAAATAATTTAGCTTTTGTTTGAGATTTGCAACACAAAATGTATTTTCATATTGATCCCCTTAAGCCTCATTGAAAATCACAGACTCCTCATAATATTATTTGAGAAAAAAGAAAAATGGTCAAGGCAAAATTGGTATTAAGTGGTTAAAGAGTTGATGCCCCTTCTCACTGCAGCCTGAACACCTGAAGCAACAACACCCCCCACATACATACACACAGCCTTTAAAATACATATTTTATGATTACATTACCTCCATTTAAGATTTTCTGAAATTTACCTAATTTTTCCTTCTGTTATTAGTATGTTTATTCAAATAAAAGTGCATGCATTTGCGTTAAAAGATAAATTCATAAAGTAACAAAGATATCTGGCTCAGTAACTCTTTTTAATAACTATTTTAAGATTCATTTTAATAACATTTTGTTAATTACTTATCAATTTCTTACAATATATTTTGATCATTCTTAACTCTGCTTCCCCCATATCTTCCCAGATCCACCTTCCATTCTAATATCCACAACTTCATGCCCTCTTTTTTAAACCCACTTTGTCTAATTTGTGTTCCCTATATACTCGTGAGTGTGTAAACATCCCCCTGAGCTTGGTCAAACTACCAGGGATCACATGTTTAGAGAAGACTGTTCTAACTCTCCTAGCCACTACCAATTCCCAGTAGCTCCTCAGCCAGGGATGGGACTTTGGGCCCACTTTTCCTACCAGTGCTGGGATTTACGACCACAGCAGAAAACCCCTAGAGCTGATAACATAGTTACAAAGTAGCAAGGAACAAAATGAACACACAAATTCAGGAGCCTCCCTATATAGTGATAGCTGCATACTGAGAAATAAATTGGAAACATAATCTTGCTCAGTATAGCTTCAGAAAAATATTTTGAACTATATCTAACCAAGAAAGTGAAAGACTCATAAAATAAAACTTGCAGAAACTGAGGAAGTGTGAGAATATACAAAGACTGCCTCTGCTTATGGACTGATAGGATTACTATTATGAAAATGTCCATCTTAGGGGCTGGAGAGATGGCCTAGCGGTTAGGAGCGCCGACGCTCTTGCAGAGGACCCGGGTTCGATCCCCAGCGCCCACATGGCGGCCGAGAGCCGTCTGAAACTCCAGTTCCAGGGGAATCCGACACCCTCTTCTGACCTCCGCGGCATTGCACGACACGGGTGCACAAAGTTGCATACAGACAGTACATTCATACACATACAGAAATAAATAAAATTAATAAAATAAAAAATTAAAAAAAGATTCAACTAATAAATAAATAAATAAACAAACAAAATAAAGTAAAATAAGACATACTTTAAATAGTTAAAAAAATCCAAAGGTATGAGATTCTTGTATAGATGGATGGAACTAGAAATAATAATCCTGAGCAATAACCCAGACTCAGAAAGACAAATGTCACATGTTCTCTCTCATAAGTGGCTACTAGCTTTTAAGTTTTAGATAGGTGCATCTCAATTGGGAAAATCCACAGAGGTCAGGAAACTAATTAGGGGCTATTGGGGAGTTAAAAGAAATAGAACTGAGTGATAAGAAGGAGAAAAAAAGGAAAATAGAACAGGAAAGTTTAAATGAAGTGGGGAAGGGGCAAAGGAAGGGGAAGGGGAAGGAGAACTAACAATAAAGGTATTTTGAAAAGGCATATGGAAACCTACTACTGTAGGAGCCCTTTAACATATATACATAGATAATATAAAAGAGTTTAAATGTAGTTACCTTATCACAGGGGTTCAGTGGCCCTAGTGTATGCCACAGTCTACAAAATGAAAGCCCAGTGCCAGGAATGGACTCTTTCTTTTGCAGTTGTTAACTTGAGAGATCCCATAGGCCCTCAGAATGTTATGGAGGAAACCAATCACCTTCTGACTGGATTTAAGGCCCACTTCCCAAGACAGAGCCCATACCTGGCATTGTCACTGAGGTCAAGAACCTGTGGCTAGACAGGTCACGGGCTGTAGGGAAGAGCTTGCTACTATTATTCTGCTAAATGAACAGTATTAAAGCAACTCCTAATGACTTATTGTTACATCCATTGATTAGTGTGTCTCTCAACTCACCAGAGAAGCTTCCTTATCTGGCAGATGATGATTGANATGTGTGTGTGCATGTGTGTGTGTGTGTGTGTGTGTGTGTGTGTGTGTGTGTATGAGTTCAAGGACTGGTGAGGTCAGTATATAGCCTCAGATCCTTTGAAGCTAGGGTTATGGGCAGTGGTAACTCACCCAGTATAGGTTCTGAGAACTGAATTTGGGGCCTCTCCAAGAGCAATACTCACCTCCTAATCACTGAGCCATCTCTCTGGCCCCACAGGCACCCTTTATCAATTCACTGCAGAATTGTTAATAAATAACCATGGCATATTTGAGCATTACTCCCTGGTTGACATGTGGTTTTTTCTTTTCACCTTTAATTGTTTGCTGACATTGCTTTAGATCTCACATGAGGCCAAAGGTCATGCACTAGGAGATGGGGACAGAGGAGGAGGCCATTCACCTTTAACAACTGAGACAGATGGGAGGTGGGAGAGAGAGAAAGAGCAAAAGAGACAGAGGGCATTGGAGGTAGAAAGGAGGAAAGAGTCTTGCCATTTTATATGAAACTGACCCTAGCTAAGGGAACTCCCACCTGTACCAAGAGTGGCATCCTGAAATTATGTCAGTATTAATGTGTAATCCCATTTTCTGGTTTTGAGCAGGATGATGGGAAGATATCACTTGATGAAAGTATTCCTTTATATAGATGCAGAGAACACCCTTGACAAAACTCTATAGACTGAGAAAAGATATTTCACAAAGTTCAAACCTTAATTGAACATTAAAGTCAAATGATAAACACAAAGTTACATTTATTTAACTATCCTGAAAATTACCACATAATAAGAAATATGCCTTGTTGAAAGGCACCAATTCACTTAAAAGGGAAATGTTAAAGTGCTTTGTGCCCAAATCAAGGGGAAGAAAATGAAACTGACAATTTCCACAGCTCTCTAAAGTAGTGTTAGGAGCAGTCCAGTCATCAAAGCCACTGAATGGAAGAACAAATAGTGTTTCATTCATCAGAAAAACGGCAGAAACCAAAGTATAAACTAAATTTACAAATTATATGAGAGAGCTAGAAGTTTAAAATGGTTAATCTCCATGAATGAGATGGAACACCGGTGCTGATGGAACTCCTGAGTTTGGACAGGAGCGTCATGGGTTCAAGGCCAGTTTGAGTCAGATGGAGTTATTATGTCTTATAGTACTCTATAGAAACAGAATTGATATAATATACATATATATATGAAAGGAACCTTCATATATATGTACATATATGTATATACAAATATGAATAATAACATATATGTATATATTAACACATATATGTTAAATTGTCTTACATAATACAGTTTAAGTAGTCCAAACAATGGCCATCTCGAATCAGAGAGGCTGAGAATATCAGAGTTGCTCAGTCCACAAAAATGGACATCTTGTCACTTCCAAAGTGACACTGAAAGCTGAGAGGATCCCTTGTAATACCCTGGTCTTTGTTATGTGCTGGAATCTGAAGAAGCTGGTGCTAATGTCATCAAAGGAATGCAGCAGTGGCAACAGAGGAGCGGGCGAAATTCCCAGCTAGAGTGAAGGAAGACAAGGAGACAAAACAGAATGTTTCCCCCTTTTGCTATCTTTACTGGGCCATTACAGAAGAATTCTGTATTTAGGCTGGGTCTTCCTATTTCAAATAACTTGATCAAGACTGTCCCTTGGGATGCCCAACAGCTATGTTCAATTCCACATGCAGTCAATTGACCATGAAGATTAGTCATCACATGTCTAAAAAACACTAAAATATTAACATTCACAAAATCATTTGGTAAAATGTAAGATAAAATTAACAAGAAAATTGAAGAAAAACTGGGAAAGCAGGGGTCCAAGGCACAGCAAATCCTCCATAGTTCAAAGAAGTTCTGGCTGTTTGGCATGAATGGGTAGAAAGCAATGGCACAGAATGCCCAAAATAAAACTGTTCTCAATATGTATGTTTAGTATAAAATAAAGCTATTACATGCATGCTGTTGAGATTAATAAGTGAATTTGAGAATTCTGTAGACTGTACTTAATTGAAGTTTTTCCTTAAAATATATAAGGATAAAATAAAAATGAATGGTTCTTAATTACATGAATATGAAATCTACATTTTCTTTACCTCGAATTTTGTATAATTTCATGTTATTCAAAGTAGTCTTGTAATTTTGAGTGCTTTAGCAGCATGTGCGCTACCAGCTTCAATTTAGTCAATTAAGATCTGAGTTCTACATTTGCCTTTTTGGAAAATATCCAAGATATTCTGGGGGGTTCAAGGAAGTGAGAGAAATCCACCTCAATGTAATTAATTTTAGTCTAACATTTAATTGAGTGTTATTAACAGCAACTTAATTATGATGCAACATTACATTTATATCAAGATAAAAAGCTGTTATTTAAAACTTCTGAATTTTAATGCTTACTGAGAACTCAAGGAACCTTGGTGCTTTTCGGTTTACTTTTGGTCATGCCCCATGTTCCTCTGCTTCAAAAAGACTACTTTAGTTTATGGTCAGTAGTAAGAGTCATTAATTTTAATATCAAAGATAGAAGAATATTTACTTTAATCACTTGTTTGCCAAGGTGAAGATTTCTAAATAACTTGTTTAGTAAACCCAACTGAAGTGCAATTATCATTCAGGTCGATGTGTTTCACTATGTGTTTCTTCTATCCTGCTTATCTAGCTGAGTGTAACAAATCATCCTACCTTCTATGTTGAGGGCCTCATTCTGATTCTTCTGTTACTCGAGATCATCAAAATAATTAAATGGAAACAAATTATACAGAAATAAATGATAACACATTTCATTTACACTTATAGACAGTATCTAAGGTAATGTTTGACACACTATGCTTAAAAAATAATAAAAAATGAACAATTTATTTCTACTAAGTTGCAAGTGATCCCTGCAGGAGTTTTTCCTCTTTAGATTGACAGGTAATCAATAGATGACAGATTAACAGATTCATTTATAGATTTATGACATATTTATATATATGCATATAGAAGATGATAGATCATAGATATAGACAGATGAGAAATAGATGATAGAGATAGACGATGATAGACATAGATGATTGATAGATAGATAGATAGATAGATAGATAGATAGATAGATAGATAGATAGGAGATAGGTAAACGGATGGGTGATAGATGATGGAGAGGTGATAGATGGTGATAGATGATGGAGAGGTGAAGAATACAGAGGAGATTGATGCATACATGGGCACTAATGGACAGGAATAGAGAAGAAATAGCATGCTGAAGGAGAAGGTAAAGAGAAAAGCAGTGTTGAAAATGAAGAGACCAAGCCAGAATAAAATACAAAGATAAAGAATACTAGATCTTGGAAACGCTTTAAGCATTTCTTTGCTTTTAGTGTTGAGTTTGTACCCCCATTTTTCAAAGATAAGAGCCAGATGTGGCTGTAGGATTCGGAACAGGTTATCTCATATCAGTGAAGTAGCAATCAAGTCAGAGGGAGAGTCATCATTATTTTCAGGTGACTGCTATCTCTTCTTGAAAACCAAACGAAAACAATGATAATTTTGATTTTTGATACTCTGGTATATAGTTATCTCTGAGCCAATTTTAATTTATCTTTGTTAGTCATTCAAATACATAATCCACAGATTATGTCCCTACTGTACCAACTCTACCAGTCAGATACCATGTAATTAGACAAAAGCCTTATTACTGTTACTTATTTCAACATTTTTGAGACAAGGTCTCATTATGTAGACATGGCTGGCCAGAAACTTGTCGTGGAGACCAGGTTGACCTCAAACTCACAGAGACCTTCCTACCTCTGCCTCTGTTATGCCGAGATTTTTTTAATCTATATGTTTTTATGGATTCTTTGATAATTTTATATAATATATTTTGATCATATTCATACCCCATCTCCCATTTCCACCCTGACCTTACTACCCAGCTCTGACTTAAAGAAATCAAGATGTGACCCCTAGTATGTTGAGGAGTCCCCAAGATATGGACCCATAGTCAAGAGCACAGGAGAGACCAGGTAGAATCCATAGGCCCTGGAACAACTACCAGGAACAATAAGACAGGGTGGAAATTGAAGAGGGGTCCGAATACAGTCAAAATGCTTTGTATGGAATTCCCAAGAATCACTAGGAATGCAAAAATAATTTTAAAAAAGGGATTATCACTCTCTGGGTAGCTAAAAATTGCCAATTTTTCCTCAGCAAGGACTGGGACCTCTTTCTTATTTGCCTGACATGGTAGGATTTTGTCTGGCTTGAGATTGCCCAGATCTTTTGTAAGCTGACATGAGTACTGTAAGTTCACATGAGCAACCACCCTGCTGTCTGCAAACAGTTTTCTTGAAGTCACCAAGCACCTATTGCTCTTACAATCTTTCGGCATGCCCCCATTTCCACAATTATTCCTTAACCTTGGGAGAAGAGGGCAGGATGTAGATGTTCCATTTATGTCTCAACATTTCACAGTCTCTTATTCTTTGTGCATTTGCCAGGTGTGGGTCTCTGTGTTGATCACCATCTACAGTAAGAAGCAGCTTCTCTGGTAAGCATTGAGTGATGCACTAATTCATGAGTATAGCAATAGGTGAGGAGTCAGTTTACAGTTCTGTTTTAGCAGAGTAACATTTTTAAAGGCATTTTTTAAAGTTATATGGAAAGTTATTCATACAGCAACTTCTTAAAATATATATACAAGGACAAGAAAATAAATGACTCAATACAAAGATGGGTTAAAGTTGGGCTGTAGACCTGACTAGAGAGTTCTCAAATGAAGAAATAAAAATGACTAGGAAACATCTTAGAAAAAGATCATCTGCATGACCAAGTTGGATTCATACCAGAGATGCAGGGGTGGTAAAACATATGTAAATCAATAAATGTCAAAAAGCTCATAAATGGACTGAAAGACAAAAACCACATGGTAGTCTCAATTGATGCAGAAAAGGTCTTCAACAAGATGGAGCAGGCCTTCAGGAGGGGTGGGAGAGGGACACGGATCTATATTCGATTCATGTATATTTAATTGACATAAGTTCAACAAGTATCCAATTTTGCCCAGACTCTGTCTACAGGTTACATGGTGTTTTAGGACTTAGTAAAAGTAAATATGTGTATATTAAACAACATTGGTTTAAAGGTTTTGATAAAAATGGTAATGCATCTGAGTTAATTGGAAATATAAATTGCTGTTGTCCACATTTGTTTTACTTAAAATCTGTATAATAATAACTTTGAGATTGGCACATACAAATGTTCTCTATAATTTTTCTGTTGTACAGTATCATCTTGTAGCATTCTCTTTTTGCTTCCCAAGCTAATGACATACAGTCACCCAAAACAGCTTGGATGAATTTGATGAAATCTGTGCCTTGATTCCTGCCTATAGGTATGTGTATTACGACTGCCTTTTTGAGACTCATGGATCAAAAATTAAAATCTAAAATAAAAAGGGGGGATACAGTTATATATGAAAGCTTTTTGTCAAAAACTTTGTAATTTAAATCTTAAAACTAACTGCAGGAAAAGATTTGTATGTTCCCACAGGTCAAAATATCACCAACTTAATGGCTGAGAAAGAAAAGATATAGCTTTGAATTGTGTAGGATGTACTAGGAAGTGCCAGCAGAAAGGTTGGCCCATCTGAACATTGAAAGGAAGAAAAGCCTCAGACTGCTATAGGCATCAAACCCCTCTGTGGATCCTACTTGTAACAACTGTTTATAATGAGTCCTAGTGAAACTTACCTTCTAGGTGCTGCAAAGTTTTAATACTAGAGATTTTCTTTTTTTCCCTTCATAGAACAAGGAGTAATATGATGATGATGAGGTCATTCTCTAACTGTAAATTGGAGCCAACTCTTATAGAGGTAATCTCTTATAATACCAGTAAAACTGCCTTCTTTAATTGACTAATAGACATAGGAACTGTGAAAAGTATTATTCTCTATTCAGAACCAAATATAATACTAAAGTCTCCTTAAGCTATGCATTTAAGCAAAATATATTAATACAGGAGAGCTCTGATATCAGCAATGGATTATTCTACCAAGGAATGTTGGCCAGGGGATCCAAGCCCCTCCCCCCCAAAAGGAAAGGCTTCTTGCCTGTAAACTGGGATATCTGCAAGAAGAGAGGTGATAAGGTCCTGCTGTCGAAGACCTGATGTAAGCATGGGAAAGATGTATTGAGACCGCACTTGCAAGTGTACAGTTGGTCTCTGGGATACCAGAGAGTGTTACCAAAGGCTACTAAACCAATAAAGCAAATATGGGTCTCCTTGATTCAAGCAAGACTCCTCTGTCAGCACCAGCTACACCTCACCTGCCTGGAAATACTGTGCAGCAGTGGCAGCAATAGGCCTGTATATCCCAAATCTAATTGGCTGTTAGCTCTCTCCTTGGAGGAATAACCCATGGCTGATTCCACAAGCTTACATCCTCTAGTGGTTAGGAGATGTTATAAGCCACAATAAGACCCTGTCATGTTTTACAGAAAAAATGTAATTTATAGATTAACATACCATCCAAACATCTGTGTCTATACCAAAGTAACCTACCATAACATTTAGTACTGTTTAAATACCTATATGTCTAATTGCTTGTGCTTCATTAGTAGGATTGAAAGGTTATTCCTGGACAAACTATTAGCCTATGAAAGGAAACAGCCAGAATTGACCAGAGTCCAAAATGACAGCTCCAGAGAAAGTAGACTGTTTTGCTTCTCGTCCACCTGTGCCTAGGGAACAATCTGTGGAAGAGGAGGCGTGGTAGAATGTAAGGGCTGTGATTGGGGTGAATGATGAAACTACAGCAATATATACTGGACACTTATTTGATCAACTTGATTGTACATACAAGCACCCCCCAGCTGGATGGTCGGACCCTTGGGCTGTGTGTGTTTGGGCACAACTGCTTGCAAATTGGTTTTACATGAAGGATGCTTGTACTCATAAATTATTACTTATTGTTAAAAAATGAAAAAAAAATAAAGAAGTAATAGAAGAAAAAAACAGTAAAAAATACCTGTAGTAATAAAGGCTACAAAAATAAAAAAAAAAGAATAAAACATAAGGATCCGCATTTATCATATGGTTAAGAGATGAAAAGCATGTTTGGCAGAATGCATGAGCTCTGGCGGGGTGGGGGAATGGGCGGGAACACGGGTCTAGATTTGTTAAAAATAAAGAAATAAATAAAATAAAATAAAATAAAATAAAAAGAGAAATTACATTAGTCTAGGGATATGACAGAGGTAGGGTTTTCTCTATGATCTCTGACCTCTCCAGCCATGTGTATTTGGTTATGTTTACATACCACACATGAGTTCCCTTCCACTGAGAGAGCTTTTGGTTTATTTAGACAGCTCTTCATTACCACCAAGATAAAAGTTCCACTGCACTGCTATAGTTTGTTGTTCTGGTTGTTGTGGTTATTAGACTTTAAATCTGGATTTGGACCATTAACTGATCATCTGCCTTAGCAGCTTGCATATTATCCTCTAGAACTATGAGAGCCAGTATTCAGGGAAGTGGCTTCCAGGTCAGTTCCAGCTTCACTGCTCCAACTCCTATTTTTGAAGTATATCCTGTCTTAATCAATAGCATCTTATCTTCACGTTCTGGGATGTATGCTTAATGTACTTCTAAAATGTTCATTAGGGTTTCATAGTATGCACTCTTAGTAACTCTATCCTCACTAATTCAGGAAATAGTGAGAAATATAAAGTCAGTATTGCATCTGTTCCTTAGCATCATACGCTAGGTCTGAGTGGAATTGAGGTGAACTTAAACTCTCTGGGGTCACCACTGTATAGTAGCATTGTCTTTGGCAGCCCAAATCTACAGAGACCAAAATGTGAGAGAATGCTTTGTGAACTGTATATACATGCATATTTTGCCAGGAGGTCTAATGGATTTGTACTCATCAATTTCTTTTATGTTTGCAAATTAGTTCTTTACTGTTCAAGGAATAGGGAAATTCCTGCTGTGATGATAATAAATATAATCTCAGCAACATTTATATAGTATAATATAGCTATCCTTTGGCATCCTTATGGATTTCATTCCAGCATCCCCTGCAGACTCTGTAGTCAGTAGATGCTTCAGTTTCATATACATAATTCTATGCTATTTGTTTCCTGTATACATCATCTCATATGCTTTATCTTATATATGCAATACTTAAAATAACTAATATAGCATAACTATTATATAAATCATTGTTACAAGTTATTGTTTAGGGAATAGTGATGAGGAAAAGAAAGTCTATACATGGTCATGGTTGATGTAGCCATAACCTTCTTGGGCTTAACACATGGTGCACAGTCTGCAGCTGGTTTAAATATTCACAGAGCACATGGATGCAAAGAGCATAGGATATGTGCATTTTCTATGTACCTACACTTTTGAAATGAATGATCCCCTCCTGTCTTCTTATCAACTTGAAGAAGGAGATTTTATTATGCCTGCTACCCAAACAATGAAGTGATGTATATCCTTCCAGCCTAGAAGTGATAACTCCCTTTTCATCTTTGGAATATCAAATTTGGAGAGCCATCATTTCTCAAACTTCTGCTTATTTCTTCTCTGGAAGTGGAGCTTGTTGCAAGAGAGTCACGAAGCCTGAAAACAGCAAGTTCTGTTTTCCATTCCTCCTGGTGTAGTTATCAAAGAACATTTTAGTTACTCTTTATCCGTCTTTTAAAACTTGACCTTTTTCTGGCCAAAAGCTAGGCTGCAGGTATGGCCTGATGTCACTTCCCCAAGACAGACCTAATATGTGAGAGTATATATCATCAGTGTGAAGACTTCAAACAAAACTTGAAAGAAATCAGGGAGACTTTTGATCTTTCAGACACAGTGCTAGAAACTGAAAATTACATTTTGAATAAAATAAAAATTTAAAGATGATCCTACGCAATTTAAGATATGCATATTCAATAATAGTCTCCCCTAATTTTAGAATCTTAATGACTACCTGATCTCTAAATATTTCCAAATTTGCTCTGGCATAAATGTAAATAAAATCTTTATAATCTGTAAAAAAAAAAAGTTCTGCAGGGAATTGGACTGGAGGGAGCATTCCTTAGCATAATTAAAGCCATATACATCAAACCCACAGCCAACATTATCCTAAAAGGGGAAAAATTAGAAAAGTTCTCCTTAAACTCAAGAGCCTAGCAAGACTGCTCCTTATCCCCACTCTTTTCCAACATAGTGCTTGAAATGCTTGCAAGAGCAATAAACCAAGGAAAGGAAATGAAAGGAGTATTAATTGGAAAAGAGGAGGCCAACCTATCCTTTTTTGCAGATGACAGGTTAAACAGCTAAGGGATGCCAGAAACTCTACCAGAAAAATTCTAGAAATGATTAACAGTTTCAGTAAAGTGGCAGGATACAAACTTAAACTAGAAAAATTAGTAGTCCTTCTTTATACCAATAACAAGCAACTGGAGAAGGAATACAAGGAGACTTTCCTATTCACAGTAGCCTCCAAAAAATAAAATACCTAGGAACAAACATGACGAAAGACACTAAAAATTCTCTACAATGAAAATTTAAACCCCTGAACAAGGAGATTGAAGAAGATACCAGAAGATGGAAGGATCTCCCATGCTCATGGATTGGAAGAATTAATACAATAAAAATGAACATCTTGCCCAAAGTAATATACAGATTCGATTCAATCCTAGTTAGACTCCCCATGAGCTTCTTCACAGACCTAGAAAAAAAAATCCTAAATTTCATATGGAAAAAACAAAAGACACCAAGTAGCTAAAGCAACTCTGAGCAAAAAAGTAACACAGGGGGGATTACTTCAATCTATATAACAGGACTGTTGTCATGAAAACAGCCTGGTATCATAGACCAATGGAACAAAACTGAAGATCCAAACTTGAGGACATGCAATTTCAGCTACTTCATATTTGACAAAGGGGCCAAGAAGTCTCAATGGAGGAAAGACAGCATCTTCACCAAATGGTGTTAGTAAAACTGGATCACCACTTGTAGGAAAATAAAATTAAGCCCCTATCTCTTACCCTGAACAAAAATCAACTCCAAATGGATCAAAGACCTCAATGTGAAACCCAAAACTCTGAAAATGATAGAAGAAAACATCAGCAGTAACCAATAAGACATAGGCATAGGAAAAGACTTTCTAAATCAGACAGCAGTCTCACAAAAAAATAAGATCAACCATGGACAAATGGGAACTTATTAAACTTAAGAGATTCTGTACAGTGAAAGAAACAATCAAAGAAGTGAAAACCCACAGAATGGCAACAAACCTTTGCCTATGATACATCTGATAGAGCATTAATATACAAAGTATATAAACTAATCAGAAACAAAGGAATAAGAAAACAAATGACCCACTAAAAAGATGGGATAAAGGGCTGAACAGGGACTTCACAAATGAAGAAGTGAAGATGGCTGAAAAACATCTTAGAAAGTGTTCAGCATCTCTAATAATTAAGGAGATTCAAATTAAAACCAGGTTACAATTTCATCTTACCCCAGTAAGACTGGCTAAGATCAAGAAAACAAATGACATCAAATTCTGGAGAAACTGTAGGGAAAGGGGAACACTAATTCACTGCTAGTGGGAACGCAAACTCGTGCAGCCCCTAAGGAAAACAGTATGAAGAACACTTAAAAAACTCAAATTAAACCTACCACCTGACCCAGTCATAACACTCCTGGGTGTATACCCACAAGACTCAACCTGTCCCAAAGAAACATGCAAAACCATATTTATTGCAGCTCTCGTCACAAATAGCAAAGAGGTAGAAGCAACCAAAATGTCCCTCAACTGATGAGTGGATAAAGAAAATGTGGTGTATCTACACAGTGCAGTTCTATGCAGGAGTAAAGAAAGATGACATCATGAACTTTGTAGGTAAATGGATGGAATTAGTAGCCATTAGGCTAAGTGAAGTAACAGTTCCAGAAAAACAAACAACAAATGGTATCCTTCATTTGTGAATCCTAGCACCAAATCCTTATTTGTAAGGAAAACTGAGCAATATTAACGTTATATTTCTTTTTATCTGAAAGCAACTATACTGTTAAAATGTTAATCCCTTAATGGGCTCTAGAATTAACCTACCACTTATTTTCAGACTGTAATTTTTATATGGGTGGAGGTTATGTATGCATATCTTAGAGTGATATAAAATTAAAGGGAAAATGTGAATTCCTAAATTTGGAATTAACATACAGTAATTTTGGTGTGTGTGTGTGTGTGTGTGTGTGTGTGTGTGTGTGTGTGTTCTGGAGAAAGACAAATTGGAGGGAACAACAAAAACAAAAGGACTGGTCAAAGACCTGACTGAAACAGTAAACTTCTGCCCCAAACAGTGAGCCTCTCCACAGAAAAACTTTAAAAAGAACAAGAAAATTATGCAAGGCATATATGGCAGAATGCATGAGCTAGGGTGGGATGGCATCATGGAAGGGGGAATGAGTTTAAATTGGATTGAGAAATATTGTATGAAATGCAAAAAAAACTTCAATAAAATGTTTTTAAAAGTGTTCACTACCCTTATTATTTAGAAATATAAAGATAAAAATCACCTTAAGACCAGGTGTGGTGGCTCACACCGTTAATTCCAGCACTTAGGAGGCAGAGGCAGGCAAATATCTGTGAGCTCAAGGCCAGCCTGGTCAACATAGTGAAATTCCAGGACAGCTGGGGCTACAGGGAGACCCTGTCTCAAAAAGACCAGAAAATATCACTTTAAGATTTCATCTTACCCCAGTCAGCCTGGCTAAGATCAAGAAACTAAAAGACACCAGGTGCTGGGAGGATGTGGAGAAAGGAGAGGGCTTATTTACTGATTCCAGGATTGCAAACTTGTGAAACCACTATGGAAGGGAAGGTGGAGAACTCTCAAAAACCTAAAAGTGAATCTACCATATGATCCAGTTGTACTACTCCTTCAAATTTATCCAAAGACTTATCCTACTGTAGAGATACCTGTACATCCATATTTGTTGCTGCTCTGTTCATAATAGTTAAGACTAAAAATAAACTAAATGTCCCTCAACTGATGAACAGATGAGGAAAATGTGGTGCATTTACACACTGACGTTCTATGCAACAGTAAGAAATGATGAAATTATCTGCGGGTAAATGAATGGAACTAGAGACTTTAATACTAAATGAAGTAACATAAACTCAGAAAAGCACACAATGTATGTTCTCCCTCATTTGTGGATCTTGGCACTAATCCCTGATATATGAGTATATGTCCTGATTAAGCAGGAAAATGGAAAGGAAATATGGATGTTTTCCAAGTCCACTCTCTATTGGTGGAGGCCATGATCTTTCTGTCTGACTGTGTGTATACATGTGTGATTCTTTATCTATATGAATTTGATTCTTCATATGTCAATAAAAGTTTATGTGACTATTTAAAAAGGGAATAGTAGGGAACAGATGTTACAGAGGTAGGATGGGAGTGTTCAAGTAGGATGGGAGGAGGGAAGGACATCCAGGAGTCCATGGTGATGGGGGAGGAGGGAAATTAGGAGAAACCAGATGATGGGAGGTGGGTATTATGTGGAAAGGGTGAGGATAATGGGAAAGCTTAGACTGGGGAGGGAGGAAGGAGGTCAGACAGGGTGAGAGTGAGGAGAGATGAATGAAGCTTGGGGGACTAGGGAAGCCAGAAGTAAATGTGTTGTCTCTGAAGCCCCCGGAAAGGTACATTTAGTGTCTGAACATGGATACATGAGTATACCTGGGAGCTGTATGTTAGGAACAGCCCAAGATGGGAGAGACCTCCTTTCATGTAATTGGTCAGAGTAGTCAAAGAGACTCCCCAGATAACACTGGCTATTGCCAGAGATTTTGGTTTTCTCCCAGAACTCAAAGATAAGACCCTACTGCTGAAGACAGGGCATGCTTCAGACGTAGGACTTGGAGAAATGGAGCAGGAACTGGCCTGGAAGTTTTCTACCTGTCATCTAGCTCTCATAGTTCTAGAGGATACTATGCAATCTGCTAAGGGAGAAAATTAATCAATGCCCATCCATCCCTAAAGCCTAACCAAAAGGAATCGCATGACAGACTACCTCTATTGGTGCAGTAGTGACACTGTTATCTGGGGATAATCAACAGCGATTTAATTAGACTTAAAGCCCTTTCAATGGGAGTGAACTCATGGGTGGCACTGTAAACACAGTCAAATATACATGGCTGGACAAGACATAGATTCTAGAGAAATTCCTATCTCTGTCATATCTCTAGACAAATGGCATGTCTTACTGTATGCTAAATATGAATCTTTGTATTTACAGACATGTATACCATACACAAATCATCAAAGATGCTTCTTTTTGCAACAAGTTCTATGGCATTAAGAAGCTTTTACAATTATAGAGTTCTTCATCTGGTCACACACAGCAAATATATGTGTGACAGATGCCCAATCCTAAGTGACACATCTACAGTGGGGCTTCTATACCTAAGGCTCACGGAACATAGTGAAATAAGGGGCAGAGAGAAAACTAGTGTGTCCCTCTAATCTCACCAGTGAAAGAAACATCCTATACATCAGTGTATGGTGCACACAGAAGGCCACAACTGGCCAAGTTTTAAAGAACATGAGACTGCATAATGTGCGTCCCTGGAAAGAACTCTTATATTAAGTCTCACCTACCCATGGGTCAGGGATCATTGTGGAAGAGAGGATGGAAAGATTTCAAGAGCCAGGGTTTGTCCATGAACATAGGAAAAAAGAGGCTTTAAGGACCCTGGGAGCTTGCACACATGAACTTGTGGCATTGGTGGCACCGAGCCCAAGACCCAGGCCAAAGCAATCAGACAAGGGCCCAAAGTGGAGTAAGGGAAATGGGTGTGGAGCTGGTCCCAGCTTGAGAGCCTGATTACTGCTGGGTGAGGGAGAACAGGTCTTACAATCTCTAGATAGGCTGACTAGACTCATGGAAGAACTTGCACGAAGGAAATCTGGGTACAAATTCTTAACTGGATAGGACTTAACATGTGTGACTGAGTGTATGAAATCATTAGTTGGGGGGGCACTGAGTCTAAATTTAAATAAGAATTGTATTAAATGTACAAAAGTTCAATAAAATGTGTGTGTGTATGTGTACATATACAATTTAAAAAGAGTTTAAATGGTGTTGACATTGATGAGGGAAAATGCCCTTACCAGACAACATAGGCTAGTAAATAAAAAGCAAATAAAAAGTCCTGTTTCAGATACGGACTCCCTCTTTTGGAATTGTTGACAAAGGGGATCCCACAGACCCACAAATAATCATGGCTATTGCCATCGCTCTCTGTTACCCTCCAGACCCTGACATTAAGATGGTGGTGGTGAAGAAACTGCATATCTGTGTTGAAATACAAAAGAAGCAGAAATCAGGTTGGCGCTGACTTCTGTCTCAGTTCCTCCTCGCTAGCTTTCTAGGCACTGGGAGATGAGGTGCATGTTATCAGAATCCAACAGTAATAAGGGAGGAATCACATTCAGATTCACATACACTTCACTAGAGATTGTCCCAAGCTAGCACTCTTATAGAGGCTAAGAACCAGTGGCTAGACAGGTGTGCTGAGATTAAAGCTATGTGACTCTATCCCTAGCCCAGCCCTGTTTCAACAACTTTTTAATAGATTTGTCTTATCATTTCAAAATGTAGAGTGGTCATTTTTAAGGTACCGTAGATGATCCGATTGGTTTATTTTTTTATTTTTTTAATTTTTTTAAATTTTATTTATTTCTGTATGTGTATGAATGTACTGTCTGCATACAAGTTTGTGAACCCGTGTCATGCAATGCAGCGGAGGTCAGAAGAGGGTGTCGGATTCCCCTGGAACTGGAGTTCTCCTGTAATTGGAGTTTCAGACGGTTCTCGGCCGCCATGTGGGTGCTGGGATCGAACCCAGGTCCTCTGTAAGAGCGGTTGGCGCTCTTAACTGCTAGGCCATCTCTCCAGCCCCCCTCCCCCGATTGGTTTATTTTTAATGTTCTTATTAGGACTATAATTCAGAACTTTAATGATGTTTTAGTCTATTATTCTTTGTATTTATTTTAAGGATATTAAATATGGCAAAATTCATCTTGATTCTAACTTCAACACACTAAAGTATTTCAAGTTCTGTTTTTGTTTCTCTAATATGTATTGTTTAGTCCTTTTTAATTTTTAAAATATTGTATTATTTATTTTATTTTATGTGTATGTGTGTATTGTCTCCATGTACAAAAGTGCACACATGTTGTACAATGCTCAAGGAAGTCAAAAGAAGGTGATGGGTTTTAGGTACCCTGGAACTGGAGTTAAGGATGGTTATTAGCTGCCATGTGGATGATGGAAATCAAACCCGGGTATTTGCAAAAAGCAGCCAGTGCTTTTAATACCTGAGCCATATTCCAGCCTATTCTTTCGTTTTTAGGCATGTTCTCATGTAGCCCAGGCTGGCCTTGAATGCAAAGATGATCTTGAACTTCTGATCCTCCTACTCCAGTTTATAAATTGCTGAGATTACAGGTCACTAGACCAGTTTATGCAGTACAGAGTTCAATTGGAGGGCCCTAGGCCGGTGCATGCTGGGCAAGCACATTGCTAATTGTTCTACAATTGATCTACATTCCCGGCCATTGTTTAGTATTTTTTTTTCATTAACTATATCTTTCTGGGCACAAAACTAAGATATAATGAAAAAAATTAAAGTATGAACTTCAGGCTGAGACTACACTCTAGCAGGTTTACTGTGGCAATATAGAGTGCTCAGCCAGCAAATGTGCAGTTGTTTCTATTGTGTCAACATCTTAGTGAATAAATCATATTATAAAATTTTTCCAATAAATATGTGATATCACAAGTGATCTTTTCTGTCATGAAAATATGTTGTTCTGTTTTTGGTCAGCAACCTTCTAACCCCCTCACCCATATATCTAGAGCATCCTAGGAATTGACCTGTTAAATAGAACTACACACACAGGAGAAAATAAATTAGAAGTCTCTTGCTGTTTTAAGTGACAAAGAAAACATGTAAACAGGTAGAAATATGCCATCTGTATTTTCTGTTATTACTTCTACACTCAAAAGGCAGAATAAAAAGCAGTGATCTCTCACTGGATCTAGGTCATCTGGTCTAGCATCACAAATTTGACTAAATAGGCCTTAATATATATGACAAAATACAGGAAATTCAGTAGGGTGTATTTGAGGGGTACATATAGGAGAGGTGATCTAAATATGATTAAGATGTATTGTGCAAAATTCACAGATTCAATAGAAATTATATTATAAAATAAATAAATATAGGAAAGAAAAACAATTGTTTTCAAGAGAGTAAAGCCATGGTAGGACAATAAAAATGCTTTATGTAAACTTCATTGTTTTCTAGCTTCTGTGCAATTATATTCTGCATAATTAAATGCCCAGATACAGAAATCAAATGATTTCTTGTTACCGCCCGGCTAGATCTCCGTCGGGTCATGGGTTTCTGGGAGAGTCCCTTTGGCAGGAAAACACAAGGAAGCTGATGGCTTGCAGAAATGAGAGACAGAGAAAAGTTTCCCAAATCCACAGCAATTTTATTGAACAGGGGCAGTGCTTATATAGCAGTCTTAGGAGAAGGCAGAACAAAGGATTTGGTGAAGCTTTACAATTACATATGTTACTAATAGGTCAAAACTCATACATTAACCAGAACTCATTATCTATTTCATGATTGACGAGATAAGGGGCACGCAGAGCAGGAAACTAAAACATTACAAAGTTTAGTCAGGAAATGAATTTTCTTTGAAGTAAAAATGTAGAAATCTTAAGATAACCTTTACCAAGGAAATAACATTTAAGGAAAAAGGAACATCAATAGTTTTTAACATGATCAATTAGTTTTTACTTGTTAGCTCTTAATTACAAGTCATAGTTGAAAAGTTACAGCACACCGAGTAGTAATTACTATGTCATAGTACAGAGTTATTTAATAGCAGATATTGGCCTTATATCTCTATCCTAAATCTAGAGCAAATATATCTTAATATCCTAAGGTTAATAGTTTCTTTTAAGTTTTTATTAAAGCAAAGACCTTATTCCTATAGCATCCTAAACTACTTATTAGTTTTTCTAACTCTATCTGCTAATCTAAAGTTTCAATCTTTACTGAGAACTAAGAGCCGTTCCACTGCTTGATTCAGCTAACAGTTTTGTTTTTGTAAGACAATTGGCTGGTGTAAAGTAATTTATCTTTTGTCTAGCTTTGCTGGGAGTGTCAGGACTCAGACATTCAGTGGCTGCATGGAACTAGGAAAACTGTTTAACCTGTTCCTTTACTTAAATAGGGAAATGGGATTGAAGAGTCTTTTTATTTTAATTGTTAAAGAGGAGTTTTTACTTTATTTTAAATGGAATGATATATTTTGTTTTTATTACACATATCACTGGAACTTGTTTTTCTTTAGAGACAGTCATAGAGCCATTACCACTATATAATTGTTCTGTTTTCCAATTTGTCACAGGTCTTTACATTGTAATGTATATTGTGAGAGAAGTCTATTTTTAAGTCTATTTCTGACTCAAGACTTACAGACCATTCTTGCTGCCAGGAAAAAGCCCTGTGCCCAAGAGAGGCATTTTAATTGCCAGTTACTGGCACATTCAAATAGTTTGTTTTCTATCTATTAGCTGGCCTTAAGAAAAGATCTTTATTGTGCTCAGTGTTATGCTAAGTCCAACACCAGAAAAACGTAATATCCTAGGAAATCATCTCAATCTCGGGGTGATCTTAGCCGGGTATTCTGCCAGGGACCTCCAGGGGGTCCAGCCCCGCAGAACACAGCTCCCCCGCCCATCTTGAACATGATTTCTCATATTACTTTACACAGGCGACACTGGAGTGGGTGTGGCAGACGCGGAGGTGGATGCCGCAATTTCTATTCCTAGTTCAAAAGTTAATATACCTGACTTTCAAAATGAGGAATATATGGAGTTGGTAACATGAAAAACACCTGAAATCTGTACATATGAAGACCCTCACACTTGCATTTCCCTGAAGGTGCAGCTGCGAATACTGCAGTCTTCATGTAGTGCTTTGTGCCATGTGCAGACCGCCATGATCCCTGGAGCACAAAACCACAGCCATCTTCTGGCTGAGGTGTCAATGCAGCTGCTGTGCTTGTGCTGCACTAGAATTGGCTGATGCTCCAAGTGGTCCTCCATTGGTCACTCCCCCTTTGCTTCTTCTGGTCTCTGATGCTGCTCATCCATTGCTGAGTCTCCCAGAGATGGCCATAAGGCACTTTGATAAAGCAGGTCAATTTCAGTGTACTATAGATACTGAAATACTTCTATGCTATTTATAGACTCTATCTCGACCATTAATTTCGCAGATGTAGATAAAACTTGGGGAACTACTTTATCAAATACTTCAAGAAGTATTGCACATGAGTGCTGGGCTAGCACACTTGATTTAGTGATGGTGAAATTATTTCTGTTCCTCTTCCTTGTATGTATCAAATGTCCTTGATCACTCAGTGATGCTTGGTCAGCTCCAGCTGAGTGGTGGTTTGTCTTAACTGACTTGTTCTCAGGTGAATCATGATTATCTCCCTTCAGTCAAGCTTGCCATCAGTTTAGGGTCCAAAATCAGGTGGCCCTGGGCTCAGGCTCAGCTGGTTGTGTAATAGTGCCCTGTTCTCAGTTCTCAGTACCCCAAGCCTTCATTCCCGTATGTGTATAGAACAAAGATTTTCTTTGCTTTTAAAAAAAATATGTTATTATGATTGTGTTGGGGGTTATGTTTATCACTTCTTGTGGGGCGAGTCTGGGTGAGTGTGTGTGTAGGTAAGAGGACAATTTTTGTGGTTTCTTCTCTTCCACTTTTACATGGGTTCTCAGGATAAAACTCAGGTGGCAGGCTTCATGGTAAGTGTGGGCTTCCTCACTAAGGGTCACAGGGTTCCTGCCCTCACTGGTCACCAGCCCCCTGACCCTTAGCGAGGGAGAGCACCCACCTTTGTGCATTCCCAGCTGCAGGCAGGAACAGGGAGGGAGTAGAGACTACTTTAGCAGCTGTGAGTAAACCCAACAGATCAAAGACAGATCTGGGAGTCGGCAACAGAGGGGCAAATAACTCATTTATTGCAGGAGTTTTTACAATGGCCAAGTTGCAAACCATTTGTTTTCCAAGATTATGCTTTTATGGCATATGCACCATTTGGTTCCAGAGACTGAGGTGTGTGTGGGCCTCAGGAGTGACAAGATTAGGAATGCTACGCCTCAAGTTATAATCCCCAGGGTGGGCTGCAGGTGCCTAATATCCACCAGGTGAGCGGGAGCTGGATTTAGCTCCTTCTAGCCTTCCAGGTTATCAGGGTAAAAGCCATCTCACTTTTGGCTCAACCATCATGGAATATCAGGCCTCCACAAGAAAGCACTGCCTTTGTAGCCCCAGATTTGTAGGTCTTCTCAGATTCACTCCAATTACCTTTTCTTTTTCTTTTTTTCCCCACTCCATCAAGAGGAATACATGTTGCCTAAATACTTGTGGATGTGCAACTTGCCCTGGATTGTAATCAGCCTATCAGGAAACCCACCCTTAAGAAAAATGACCCTTCCTCTCTCTACATCTATCAAATGTCAATAGCTTCTCAGCTAGGGCTGGACTTCATTTTCAGCTCCCACATGGCTAGTTAACAACTGTCTGTAACTCCAGTTCCAGGTGATCTGAGACCCTGTTTTGACATCTGCAAACATTGTGCAACACACAGTCACTTACATACATGAAGGTAAAACGTTCATATCCATAAATGAAAAACAAATAAATAAATCAAATTCAAAAGGAAGAAAGCTTTAGGTTAGTCCCATTATATTTGTGCCATTATTGCACCGAAAGGGAAATCTTTCCAGGCCAATTATTACTGTGGCTCAAAGGGTTCACAGCTGGGAAAAAATGATGGCTACTCTTCTCCTCTGGTAGTGTGTGCAGCACCTGCTGGCACTGTGAAAGCTAGCCAATAGAGATGAAGCTCCAGTCAGTACCCAGTTGATTTCTCTAGGTTTCATAACTCAAGTGTGTGTTGTCTTTATCAATGGGGTATTACCGTTATGTTCTGGTGACCAATAACAAGAGCCTGGAATGGAGGTCAGTGGGTCACAAGGACCAACATCTTATCAAGGGATAACTCATTTCTAGGACTGGCGTTCATAGGGAAGGATGAGGTGCCCATTTGTGATACTGCTCCCTGTTCTTATTTAATTGAAAATATCTATATAAATCAAGTATCTATACATTAGATGGTTAATTTTTACCAGTGTCTCTCCCTATGCCTCCCATCTTTGACTCATGTACACACATGATTAATAGAATCTGGCATGATTCCCTCCAACTATAATGTTCAAAAAGTTTGGAAAATTTGAGGCCATCCATCCCACACACATTTCAAAATCACTGTCATGGTTTAAAAAAATTATAGTGAAATTCCATAGGGCATGAGGACATGTTGGTTAATTATATTAGAGACGATTCCCATGTTATAATATGAAAATATTGATGCACAAATACCTCTCACTAATAGGAGCCTCTATTATTACATATTATAAGTTGAGAATTTGGGGTTGCATTTTTGCCAATAAATATCTCTTATTCTCATTGCATAGGTAATTTTGATTTATTTCAGATATTAATGTGTCCAACTAAATTCTTGATTTCTGAAAGTTGTGTGTAGTTGGGTATAACCAACTCCTGTAAGTTTTATATATGTAACATTATTTATTAGGTACCTACTTGCAGCTTCTAGAAAGTTCTGGACTTTCTGGTGCATTTTAAAAAATATTTTTACTCCTTCTTAGAGAACATGGTGCAATGTAGTTTGATCACATTCAGAACCTGCTCCCCCCCTTTGCTTTCCCAACTCACTACTCCACACCTAACTTCAGGTCCTGTGTTGTCTCTTTTTTTTTATTTGATTTTTTTAATAATAAGTAATAAGTAATGAATTCAAACATCCTTCATGTAAAACCAATTTTCAAGCAGCTATGCCCAAACTTATACAGCCCAAGGCCCCCATTGTCCAGCTGGAGGGGCTTGTATGTACAATCATGTTGATCAAATAAGAGTCCAGTTTATATTTCTGTAGTTTCATAATTCACCCCAATCACAGCCCTTACATTCTACCACACCCCTTCTTCTGCAGATTGTTCCCTAGGCTTTAGAAAAGGGACACAGTGATCAAGAAGCAAAACAGTCTACTTTCTCTGGAGATGTCATTTTGGTCTTTGATCAGTTCAGGCTGTTTCCTTTCATGGGTTGGCAGATTATCCAGTAATAACCTTTTTTTTTTTTTAATTTATTTTCAGTATGTGTATCAATGTACTGTCTGCATGCAGGTTTGTGCACCNACTGGCCCTCCAAATCTGTGCTAGGTGAAGTGGAGAAGGGAGCTCCCCACGACAGACTGGATATGACTAGAGTGGGGTTCCAGGACAGACAATGGGTAAAAGAAAATATCGGAACTTCCTGTCAGAATGACTTCACTTATATTCTTAATCTCTATTCTTGGCTATGAAATAACACATGTAATATCAGTGCTGAGAAACATTTTCATAATATATATATATATATATATATATATATATATATATATATATATATTCATCATTCATCAGCTGATAGACATATAGGTTGCTTCGATTTCCTGCTATTGTGCATAGAAAAACACTGAACAGGATGAACAGATATCTCTGTAGTGGATACAGGGTCCTTTGCATACATGTCTAAGTGTGGTATGACTGCACCTTGTGATCTATTTTTAGCTTTTTGAGGAATCTCCACATTGATTTCTATAGCGGCTGCACCAGCTTATACTCCCACAGGAAGTTAATAAGTTCCCATTTCCCCAAATCATCATCAGGGATCCAAAATACAAAACAGAAACAAACAAGAACTTCAACAAGCTGTGCTGGTCAAATGAGATTGTGACATGTAGAAAAGCAAAACTAGATCCTTCTCCCTCTCCACATATAAAATTCAATTCCAAATCGATCAACGACATCAACATAAGACCTCATACTCTGAATCTAGTACAGGGTAAGGCAGATAACTCTGGAATGTACACACACAGGAAAGAACTTTCTGAACAGGGCCCCAATAACATAGGCATTAAGACCAAGAACTGACAACTGGGAATTCATGAAACTAAATACTTGTATACAGCAAAGTACACCACATTTCAAGTAAAGAGCCAAAATACAAATTTGGAAAAAAAATCTTTACTTGATATAACTGTGGCAGAGGTAGTATCTAGACTATAAAACGAACTCAAAAAACTAAATATCAAAAAATCAAATAAACAGCCCAATCAAAAACTGATCCAAGGGTCTGAGCAGGGAGTACTCAAAGATGAAATGACAATGGCTGGGAAATTTTTGTAATGCTCAACAACTTTAGACATTGGGAAAATACTAGATAGAAGGACTTTATGACTTATCTATTTTTCAACTTTTTGAAACAGGGTTTCCTTCTAGCCCCAGCTGCCTAGAACTCACGGAGTTCCCATTCTCATGGAGATCTCCCTGCCTCTGCCTCCAGAGTGCTGGGATTAAAGGTGTGCACTACCACATTGAGATGTATTGGATTTCATCATAACCCAGTCAGCACGGCTAAGATCCAGATCAAAGGACAGAAGCTATCTGGTTTCTAGAACAGAAGCAGCCGTTTGAGCTGCTCCTTGGGCTGCTTATCCCATAAACCCTTCTCCAGGTAGGAGTCTTGGAAGCTTAATAGTGACAAGGAGCTGGGGACTTGGAATAATAATCCATGATACCAACAATGAAAATGAAGGAAAGAAATGAATGCACATCCTACAGTAGTGATTGTGTCAGTGTCTTGGCCCAGCTGCATTCCTCCAAAATCTTACTAGATGAAACTGTCTGTGTCTCCAGTGTCAGACCCTCTCTGGACAGGCCAATAATTACACAACTAAATAATTGTTAATGCAATCATGTGGTATAGTTCATTGGGGATGTTGTCAACAATATTCAGAAAAAAAGGGGAAAGGAGCACTCCCAACCATCATATTGTGATTCAATCATGGCAGCTATAAACACCTGCTTCTAGGGTATAATTTAGGATAAATTAGGAGGCTTGCTGCTTTAGTTATAACTACAGAGAATGAAACTGTAACACTGTCATTACACATAAAGATTCATAGACTTCACTGTGTAGGAAATGTGCATGTGTCAAAGGATAATAAGTTGATTTTTGAGAAAACATGCCTTCTATCTTAATTTGTAATTTTGTGGTGACCCATATTTCTATGTGTTATGTTCCTTGGATGTGGAAATTATACACCTACAGTACATTGTTTTCTGCATGTCATTGAGTCTCCTGAATTATGGCACTCACTGTCCAGCACTGATGTCTTTGAACAATCAGTAATGTACTTAATTTTTCTTTATATGGCAACTGATCTTCATAGTTTTACAATTTGACTTTAGGACCCTTCCTGGATCCTTTCTTGTCTAAAACTTCAGGTTTTCAAGGCATGGCTTAACTTCTCTAATAAAATATAGGTTCTAAGATGTACATGTGTTTGTTTTGAAATTTATGTATTAAAATGTTTAATAAAGTTAAGATATAACACTTAGATAGTGCTAAAAGTAGAGTGACAAATGAAAATTGTAAATATTTTCCAAGTATTCTGTAATTAAAATGCATCTCTTTGATGAGGTTCTAGGCACTAAGTACAGTTTTCACCTGGATGGCCAATTCAGTGGATATGAGGCAAAGAAGATCTAATCCACTGTCAGTACCAGCATAAAGTGGGATTTTTTCCACCTCATGCACTACTCTGATTGGCTAGTTTGTGAGTCTAATGTGGACCTTTGCACTCAAGAATGGCTTGGATCCCCTTTTCTCTGAGATGCTGCTCATTCTCCAGGGCTAATGCCACATCCTGGGAACATGTTCAAATCCCATCCCACGGACCTGCCTTTCCTCACTATGCTACAGCTCTGAGCTTGCTTCTCTACCACCTGTTACAATGTCCTGCTGGTGTGGTGCTCGGTGTAGACACACCTCTGTTAGCACATGCAGTCAGCCACCCTCCACCACAGGTGCTTTGGAGACGGAGATTGGAAAGTGTACTACATCAAAGATTCCTCTCTGTGCCTCCTACTTTCCTTCCTTTTTGTGTGCTATGACTCAGGGCATTGGAAAGTATTTTGAAGAATGATTTACTACTTTTTTTAAAATTTTAATTAATTTTTTATTTATTTCTGTATGTGTATGAATGTACTTTCTGCATGCAAGTTTGTGCACCCGTGTCGTGCAATGCCGTGAAGGTCAGAAGAGGGTGTCAGATTCCCCCGGAACTAGAGTTCTCCTGGAATTGGAGTTTCAGACGGTTCTTGGCCGCCATGTGGGTGCTGATGATCGAACCCGGGTCCTCTGTAAGAGCGGTCAGCGCTCTTAACTGCTAGGCCATCTCTCCAGCCCAGAATGATTTATTATTATGCAAAAGCAAATCATAACATCTACAAAACTGTCTCAAGTACTTAATAGTCTCACAGACACTATTTTTAATTATTTTGTATGGCACATAGGGCAAGTTGTAAGCATTCCTAATTGTTTTTGATCAATAATTTCCACTGCTAGTGAGCATATCATCATTATTAAAGAAATTGAACCTAAATTTTTTTGAAATTGAAAGCTTGCTTAGACTCAACACTTCAAAGTATGTGCTTTTTGATGTCATTCCTCAGAAACATCCCAGAATCCAAGCCATTCCAGCAATAGTGAGCACCTCAGCTCAGTATCAGTCTTCCTTAATGTCCACCATAGGAGAAAAATCACTGGAAGATGTTTTTGAGTTTAGCTTCAGTTCTTCCATCCTTTCGCTGACCAAGAAGAGCCCAGGTATAAATATGCATTTTGGTCTTCTGTTATCAAGCTCTATAAAGCAAAGGTTTTTCATCAAGATGTTTTTTCAGCTTTCCTTGCCCTATTTTAGTGTGTCCACAGTTGCAGAGTTACCACATTATCTGTCTTTCACTAGCAATGGGATCTTCTGGGATCTCAGCTTCCCAGTGGAAAGCACACATCTCTTCTCCAACATAGTGTGTTGGGGTACTTAACTGCACTGATCTCACAGAGCTGTCACCCAGAGAAATAAGAGCTTGAAGGCGGAGCTTCTTCCCTAGACCACACAAAGGCACAGGCACACAGTTTTTATTGAAAAGAAATTCTGTGAATATCTTAATGAGCCCTAGAATTAACTTACCACCTACTTTCAGGTATGGTAATTAATGTATATGGGTGGAAGTTACATATTCATACTTTAGAGTAATAAAATTAAAAAAGCCAGGTGTGGTGGTGCACGCCTTTAATCCCAGCACTTGGGAGGCAGAGGCAGGTGGATCTCTGTGAGTTTAAGGCCAGCCTGGTCTACAGAGTGAGCTCCAGGCCAGCTGGGACTAAAAGGAGATCCTGTCTCAAAAAGACCAAAATAAATAAATAAAAATAAATTAAAAGTAAAAGATAAATCTGAACCCCTGAACATAAAAAAATAAAGAAGGTATGTGTGGATGAAACTGATCAATGAATACCAAGTTGGTTACGTACATCATGATGCTTTGGTGTATGATTTTACAGTAGGATCAATATAGAAGTGATATTGCATGTACCTCAAAAGCCTCAAAGAAAGAACTGCATGATTTTGTTCAGAATGATGGAACTTTTAACCACAAAGAAATTATACATGTATAATGACCTAGCCATGTTCAGCAGTTTTAAGTTTTAAACAATGTATATATGCATGAAACATCATGTGACCTTATAAATATGTACAACTTTATACTTGTATATGTCAGCCAAAATAAATTAAATAGAAAAAAAAATAAACAGAAAAAAAAGAAAATCTAAACCTCACCACTTTGTCATGAAAACTGAACCATGAATAGAAAGGTTTGGAGGCTTCAATGAACACAATATCACCTAGTTGTGGCAGCATATACCATAATCTCAGTACTTAGAAGGAAGAGGAAGGAGGAAGAGGAGGAGGAGGAAGAGGAGGAGGAGGAGGAGGAGGAAGAGAGAGAAGGAAAGGAAGAAAAGTCTTCCTCCACTGCTTCTATGGTACATTTTCATATTTATGTTTCCAACACTGGTAACCCAAGAGGAACATCTGAAATTTTCATGTGTTTATCCAATACGTCTGTCCATGCCCTCTCTCCATCCTTTATAAGTGAAAGTGAGGAGGGGGAGGAGTTCAGTTGGGGATTTAACAGTATTCTAGATAGAGTCATATGATATTTTCTTCATTTTATAAATCACAGTCCCTGTGGTGTGCTTTATAAAGATTCTTGGGGTGCACAGAACTTAGATCTGGGATTTCCCAGGACCACCTGAAGCACAGAGTACATACCAGGGTGTAGGCTAAACAGGCATATCACTGCTCCCCACCATGTGGAATTGCTGAGGGAGTGCCATGTGGATTCTTTTGAGAACCTTCATAACAGAAAGGGAAGTGTGAGTTAGATTTCCAATAGAAAGCCTAAAACTTAGGTCAACACTCCATAAACAAGGAGAAAAACAAATAAATCAAACAAACAACAAAGGTATCTGAAGGAGGCAAGCAAAGCAAGCCTTCAACACAGTGAAGAGGAATTTGGGATTCGTACTAGAATACAGGCAAAGAGAAATCCACATTCCAGGGACACGACGAAGGGACAACATGGGAATGGTGCAGGATAATTCCAAACCAAGCTCTACAAACACCGTGGGGGATTCCTACAGTGGGATCCCCCTGGGGATGGCGCAGAACACAGATTTTAGAGGAACAATTTCAGACATATTCAAAGAAATCAAAGAATATAAATAACAAGTCAGAAATCTAAGGGGAGAGAATGAAAAACTGAAGAAGGACCTAGAGAAAGAGATTGACAAACACCAGAAAGAACTAGAAGGAGAAAATGACACACTCTAGAAGGAAGTGGAAACACTGAAAAGATCCCATGTTGAAATAAAGAAGGAAACTGGCCAGCGAAGCAAAGAGCTACAGGAAGAGATTGAGAAGCTCCAAAAGAAAGTGGAAATACTAAAGAAATCACAAGATGAAATGAAAAAGGAAATTGAACACTCATCAAGTCAAGAGGAAAGGAACAGAAAAAGCCTCAGAAATAGAATGGAGGAAGCAGAACAAAGAATATCAGACCTGGAAGATTACACAGAACAAATAAAAATCTCAAGTAAAGATTATGAAAAATTTAAAAATACACAAAAGTGGAACAACAAGGAATTGTGGGACACTATGAAAAGATCAAACCTCTGCATCATAGGGGTAGAGGAAGGAGAAGAATCCCAGGAGAATGGTATTGATCAGATCTTCAACAGAATAATAGATGAAAATTTCCTCAAACTAAAAAAAGACAAAACAATACTAATACAAGAAGCACACAGAACTCCAAACAGACAAGATCAGAAAAGAAACTCCCCACACCATATCACAGTTAAAATGCTAGACGCCCAAAACAAAGATAAAATTCTGAAAGCCTCAAGAGAAAAACAAGTTACATATAAGAGTAAACCTATCAGAATTACAACTGACTTCCCTCAGTGCAAACTATGAAAGCAAGAAGAACATGGAGCAAAGCATTCCCAGTATTAAAGGATTATAGATGCCAACCCAGGTTACTGCCCAGCAAAAATGTTGATTATAGTTGAAGGAGAGAGAAAAATCTTCCATGACATAAACAAAATGAAAGAATATATGTCCAGAAAACCAAACTTTCAGAGAATACTTGAAGCAATTCAAAGGACAAAAGAAAGGAACAACTGTCCCCAGGCCCCTAGAAAGAGAAATTTATAAAAGTATAACTACAGAAGTAGAAACCTAGACCAAAAATGCAAATGGATAATAAGGTGAAAGGAAGCAACACACCTCTTTCAGTTATTACCTTAAATATTCATGGATTAAACTCCCCAATCAAAAGACATAGATTAGGATATCAGATTAGGAAACAGAACCCATCTATATGCTGTCTATAAGAAACACATCTTACATTCAAAGATAGGCACTACAAAAATCAGAGCAGATATCAATTAAATAGAAACACAGAAAACAATACAAAAAAAAATCAATGAATCCAAAAGTTGGTTCTTTATGAGAATAAACAAGGCAGATAGACCTCTAGCCCAGATAACCAAAAGAAAGAAGGAACAACTCCAAATCAACAGAATTGTGATGAAAGGTAAACTATCACAACAGACAAGGAAAAGATCCAGAAATCATATAGGAATACTTCAAAAACCTATACTATACTATTTGAAAACATAGGAGAAATGGATGAACATCTGAAATCCTGGGAATCACCAAAGCTCAACCAAGAAGATATTCACAGCTTAAACAGACCTATAATATATGAAGAAACTGAAGATGTAATAAGAACCCACCCAACTAAAAAAAAAGCCCAGGCCCAGATGGTTTCACAGCAGAATTCTATAAAACATTTCAAAAAGAC
>VZQC01006591.1:0-12500 GCA_009823505.1 Rhizomys pruinosus
ATTAGAGTACATTAAATTGGGTTGGGGAAATAAAGGGAGGTAAGTATAAGAGACAGGAACTAAATATCATCAAATTACATTGTATGAAAATCATATACTACACAATAAGTGCGTGTGTGTGTGTATGTGTGCATGTGTGTAGAAAGAGAGAGAGACAGACAGAGAGAGAGAGACTTTTTTGTAACTGAATTTTGTCTAAATGAGAAGACTGTAATACTTGAAGCTTCATCTCGGCCCCTGTAACAATCCACTCAATTGGACAGTTTCTACTTGAACCTGTGATGAAGAGAAATTTATGGCAAATCAATATTAATGGCAAATTCCACCTGAGCTTTGAACCAAAATTGAGATGTGGTGATGAGACCACACAACCTCAAGTAAGGCCAATATTGAAACAGAGAGAGCAAAAGGAGGTCAGAACTCCTTTGACTTTCACTAAGAAGATGAGTGATTGAAGGTCCATTGTGCAAATAGCACTCACCTCTCAAAGACTGTGTGCTTTGAGCTGGAAATAAAGAAAAAATAAAGGGACCAAATCATGCTGGTATTTTTATTTGTTTCTCTTTGTGCTGCCTAGCACCCATTTCTCTTTCCAATTTTTTTCTTCCAAATGTTCAGTTTCTTCACTTAAAAGATAAAAGCATGCCACGACCCATTGAAACTATTGGACTGCTCTTCAAATGACGTTTTATAGCTTAGTTCATTTGTACATGTGCATTTCCCAGATAATGTATGACTGATCCAGAGACAGGTCTCGTGGTTCGTGGAAGTATCCGTCATGGTGTACCTACATGCTCGCTGGAGAGACAAACTGGGAAGATACAAAAAGTTGAGGTGAGTTTCAGTGTCTCGTGAGTTCTTAAATGACAGTTTTCACCGTTTTGTATCATTTGATTTAAGCACCATCCTCCCACCCATTGTGCCTATACTCTGTGGTCTTCGTCTGTTGGTGCCATATAGATCAGTGCTGCCTTTAGCCAGTTACTTTCTGGTTTGTCCCTAGAATGTGTAAGCAGAACTTAAGTTACTTGGCACAGACTCTAGGTGCTGAGTGAGCACCAGAGAGTACATAGGGAAGTGGGCTGGGGTGTGAGCAGGATGCGCTGAGGCAGGGAAGAAAGGCTCTGCCCCACCTATCATCCTTCACTGTCTCTATCCAACTCCGCGCCAGAGCATTTGCCTTCTGTGAAACCAGTTTCCAGTGCTGCCTGCACTGAAACCCCCTTCAGTCTCCTCAAGGTCCTTCTCTTCACAGCCCCAAGGGTTGCGCTGAATTGTGAACCCCACACCCTGCTGAAAATTCTCCAGTGTCTATTAGAGCCTCAGGCAAAGCCACAAATTCCTGGTAAAGCAATGGGGTCAGCCATCACTTGGCCACTGCCTGTGTCAGTTCCCATCTGTTCTAGCTTGCCTTCGATTACTATGACAAAATACTCTGACCAATATCAACTTGGGAGGAAAAGAGCTTATTTCCTTTACATCTCCCCCTGTCACAGTTCATCACTGGGGGAGCCCAAGGTGGTAACTCAGGGCAGAAAACTGGAGGCAAGAGCTGAAGCACAGGTCATGGAGGAACACTGCTTACTGGCTTGCTCCCCTGGTCCATGCCCAGACTACTTTCCTATACAATACAGGATCACCTCTCCGGGAGTGGCACCACACACAGTGAGCTGGGCCCTCCATGTCATTCAATAACCAAGAAAATGTCCCACATACATTGCCACAGGCCAGTCCAATGGAGGCAATTCCTCAGTTGAGGCTCCCTCAACCCAGGTGTGTCAACTTGACACTAAAGCTATCCAGCACACCCATCCTCTGCTCCATTCAGCCCCATCCCCCTCACCCTACACATCCCATGAGAAGAGTTCTGGAGGATGAGGTGCATGCTCTCATCTAGGGAATCCTCTGGGGAGTTGCGTGTGCCTGTCACTGCCCAGCCCCGTGGTGTTGGGCTAGCTCTCCCTCAGCCTCCATCTCCCACTTCAGATACTTCTTTGCTTCTGGAATGTGGAGTAAATGCTTCTCGTGTGGCTTCCAAAGTACCCTGCTCTGTGTGCCTGCTATCTGGGACGCCAGCCTTCAGGGCAGAATAGAGAAGCCATTCAGTGCATCTTGCCTTCTCTCTCCACCCTCACTGGATAGACCTTTCTTTGAGTCTGGGTAAGGACTTGGAGCCCCATAGTCTGCAACTCTCTTCTTTTTTTAAAAAAAAAATTTTTTTTTTATTTATTTCCGTATGTGTATGAATGTATTGTCTACCTGCAAGTCTGTGCACCCGTGACGTGCAATGCCGCGGAGGTCAGAAGAGGGCGTCGGACTCCCCTGGAACTGGAGCTCTCCTGGAATTGGAGTTTCAGACGGCTCTCGGCTGCCATGTGGGTGCTGGGGATCGAACCCGGGTCCTCTGCAAGAGCGGTCGGCGCTCTTAACCGCTAGGCCATCGCTCCAGCCCCTGCAACTCTCTTCTAAAAAGGTTGACAGCCATATTAGATTAGGGGCCCAGCACACTCCTGGGTGAGCCTGTCTTAACTGGTTGCATCTGCAGTGACTGCACTTCCAAAAGAGATCACAATCTGAGCAGTCAAGGGTTAGGACTATGGGGTGTGACAGACGTAAACCAGCCAGTCAGGGCTGCAAGAGGCAGACACTAAGCCAGACAGTCTCCTGCCCTTTCTGGAATATTGACTGACTTTGTGGTAAAAAAAAAAAAAAAATGAAATTAGAGGAGATTATCCTGAGGACAGAGTCTCACTTTTAATTTCCAGAATGCCTGCATGTGCTCGTCTCAGCATGGATGGCTGCTCTCCTCCAGGGACTCGGGTAAGCAAAAATTGATCAACATTTTCACACTAGATGAAGCACCAATCCTTGGCAAAATCTGTTAAGGCGAGAAGTTAGGAAGCCTGAATCACAGCAAGCTGGTGGTGACCTGGGCTCTGGAAATCAGGTTTCCAGCCAAAAGCTTTAATACAGAGCTTCAGAGAGGTGGGAGATTTGGAGGGAAGGCAGGGTCAGAAACTCGAATCGCCAAGTGGAACTGAGGGTCTACAGTATCTTCAGAGAGAAAACAACTTCAAATTATGAGGCCTTAAAGCACCCCCCCCCCACATACACACTGCTTCCTCACAGGCCGCAGCATTTTGGCCTCTGACACTGAGTCACTGACGACCCTGGAATTAGCAGCATGGCAAGCCTGGAAAGCCCTGTGCTTTCTCTTTCCTGCTTAACTCAAAGAAAAATGTCCCACTCCATGTCTGCCTTGGAAAGACAACTTCATTCACATGGGAAATATCTCATGCCCCTCAGGTCTGTTTCTGATTTAGTTTAAGCTCCTGTCATAACTTTTTTGCTTGTGAAAGCAAACAGTTCTTCTTTGTAGAAGTATGATACTTAAACACACCTCCCACCTTGTGTACTCTCTCCCACCCTGTGTATTCTATCTCTCTAGTCTTGATAGGGAGCTTTTCCTTTTCCCTTGTTGGGGAATTACCTTAAAAAGTATTTGTTGTCTTCTGGTGTATATGCCTTGTTGTTACTTGTCTTTACAAAAAGAGAAGCTAGATTTCTGTAATATCCATGTTTGCAGTTCCCAAGCTCTAGGCCCAGGTAAATAAAATAAATAATGAGGCAACAGATCTCACACAGATCTGCATACCTATTCTGTTTCCTGTGGAAGGTTTTTAAAGTGTGGATTTGGAGAGCAAGAAAATATCTAATAATAGCAATAGTGACCCATCATGTATTTGTGTTGGATTTGCAAAACAGACTGACAAGAATCCTTCCTGTTACTCCACGTACAGAGATAGAAAGGTGAGGGAGGTTTCATAAAATATCCTTGGGACCTTTGAGGGTGACTTTGGGCATGTCTTCCCCCAGCTTGTCCTCCAAATATATGTTGCAGCCACTGGTAGTCCAGGACAAGGAAGCATCTTACACAAGGAACAAAGGAGAGACTCCCTAAGCAGCACTGAGCATGGGGGAAAGAACCCCCCCTTATATGTTTTATCTTTGACCTTGGCTTTTTTTGTCTTTTTTTTTTTGTTGTTGTCTTCTTGAAATAGGGTCTCCCTGTCGCCCCAACTGTCCTGGAACTCACTTTCTGCCTCTGCCTTCCAAGTGCTAGGATTAAAGGCATAAGCCACCATGCCTGGCTCTCGAAAAGACCAAAAAAAAAAAAAAACTTTTTTGAGAAGTTTACACAATACATTTTATCATGTTCAGACCCTTTCCACAGCTCCATCCTCATACCCCCTGACTTCAGGCCCTCTATTATTCTTTTTCTTTTTTAAAAGGCCTAGCAAGCTGTGCTGGATAGCTTTAGTGTCAATTTGACACACCTGGGTTGAGGGAGCCTCAATTGGGGAATTGGCTCCATTGGATTGGCCTGTGGCCACATCTGTGGAGTATTGTCTTGATGGTCGAGCAGTGTGGGAGGGCCCAGCCCACAATGAGTGGTGCCACCCTGGGCAGGTTGTTGTGTTCCGTATAAGAGGGTAGGCTGGGCATGAGCCATGAGAGCAAGCCAGTAAACAGCATTCCTCCATGGCCTGTGCTTCAGCTTCTGCTTCCAGGTTTCTGCCCTGAGTTCCTGCCTTGGGCTCTGTAAGTGATGAATTGTGACCCAGGAAATGTAAGTTGAATAAACCCTTTCCTCCCCAAGTTGGTGTTGGTCAGTGTTTTGTCACAGCAATGGAAGACAAACTAGGACACAAGCCTAATTTGTGTTCCCCAAAGCTCTTCAGTATTGAGTCCATCCTTTGGAGTCACCAAACTTTTTAAACACACTTTAAAATTTTTTATTGAATTTTTGCAATTCTTTTATTTTTATTTTTATTAAACCTTTTCAAATATTATTTCTCAATCCAATTTAGACTCATTTCCCTTTCCAGGCCCCCCTACCCCTCCCAAGTTCATGCATTCTGCCATACATGTGTTACATCTTTTTCTGAGTCTTTCCAGAGTTTTTCCAAAGCAGAGGATTATTGTTTTGGGGAGAACTTCGATGTTTCAGTTGTTTTTTGTTTTGTTTTGTCCCAGTTCTTTTGTTGTTGTTGTTCCCTCCAACTTGTATTGCTTCAATGTATGCATATACTATACTAAAATTATGTCATTTGAAGACATTCCATGTCATATTTCAGGATTCACATTTTTCTATTTTGATTTTTATATTATTCTAAAATATGGATGCATACCCTCCACCCATATACCAAAATTCCAAAGTCTGAAAATAAATAGTAACTTAATTCTAGAACCTGTTTAGGGATTCACAATATAAGAGCACAGTTGTTTTCAGATAATGAGGAATATAACATTAATGTTGCTCAGTTTGCCTTACAACTAGGTACTTGGTGCTAGCATCCACAGATGAGGGATACAATTCATCGTTTGTTTTTCTGGTACTGTTACTTCACTTAACATAGTATCTTCTAGTTCCATCCATTTACCTGCAAATTTCATGATGTCATCTTTCTTTACCACTGCATAGAACTCCATTGTAGAGATTAGATGTACCACATTTTCTCTATTCACTGGGTTAAGGCAATTTTCTTTTTTTTAATTTTTATTTATTTCTGTATGTGTATGAATGTACTGTCTGCATGCAGGTCTGTGCACCCATNGTAGCAGCTATTTTAGACTTGTTGGTAAAGCATATGCACATTGGAGGATGATGGGAAATAAACCCAACTAAAATTCAAGGGCCATCTACCTCAGTGACGTTTCTAGGAGTTCAGTGGCGTGGAGCATGCAGAGACATTGCTTCTAAGGTAAAAAATAAGTTGTTGCACCTGGCCCCTCTCTCCACCAAGAAAGAAGCACAACGTTTAGTGGGCCTTTTTGGATTCTGGAGGAAGCAAAACATTCCTCATTCTGGGTGTGTTACTACGGACCCATATATCAGGTGACTTGGAAGGTAGCTAACTTTGAGTGGGGCTGGGAACAAGAAAAGGCTCTTCAGCAGGTCCAGGCTGCAGTTCAGGCTGCTCTGCCCCCAGGGCCATATGAACCAGCAGACCCAATGGTGCTTTAGGTATCAGTGGCAGATAGAGATGCTGTCTGGAATCTGAGGCCCGGCTCCCATAGGGGAATCACACCGGAGGCCCTTGGGATTTTGGAATAAGGCTCTACCTTCATCTGCAAACAACTATTCTCCTTTTGAGAGACAGCTCTTAACCTGCTATTGAGCCTTAGTGGAAACTGAACGTTTGACAATGGGCCACCAAGTCACCATGTTGACCTGAAGCTGCCATTCATTGAGGCTTTGTGTTTATCTGGACCCAACCTTACCCTACCGTAGGATGTACACAGCAACAGTCCATTAATCAAATGGAATGGGTACATACGGGACAGGGCCCGGGCAGGCCCTGAGGCCACAATCAAACTACATGAGGAAGTTGCCCAAATGCCTATGGTTCCCACTCCTTTACAATGCCTCTTGTGGTTAAACATGCACCTAGGCTTCATGGGGTTTGCCCTATGATGAGTTTCCCGAGGAAGAGACGACTAGGGCCTGGTGTATTGCTGGTTCTGCATGGTATTCAGGCACCACCCAGAGGTGGACAGCTGCAGCATTACAGCCTATTTTTGAAACAATCCTAAAGGACACTGGTGAGGAAAGTCTTCACCGTTGGGCCAAGAAGAAGAAAACTTCTGGGGCAGGGGGCAGTGCCACATGGTTGTGCATTTTGCTGGAAGGAGAAATGGCCAGAGGTTCAATTATATATTGATTCATGGGCTGTAGCAATGGTTTGGCTGGATGGTCAGGGAATTTGAAGGAGGATGACTGGAAAATTGATGAGAAATACATTTGGGGAAGAAGTATGTGAAGTATGTGGATAGAGCTCTTGAATGGTCAAAGGGTGTGAAGATACTTTTGTCTCATGTAAATACTCATCAAAAAGGTGATCTCAGCAGAGGCTGAGTTTAATAATCAAGTAGATTGGATGACTTGTTCTGTGGATAGTCAGCTGTCAGCCTCATTCTCCAGGCCTATCCCTGTTGTTGCTCACTGGGCCCATGAACAAAAGTGGTCATGGTGGCAGAAATTGAGGTTATGCATGGGCTCGAAAGCATGGACTTCCACTCAACACCAAGGCTGATATGGCTAAAGCTGCTGCTGAGTGCCAGATTTGCCAACAGCAGAGACCAACATTGATGCCCCCTGATATGGTGCTATTCCCCGGGGGGGTGACCAGCCAGCACCCTGGCGGCAGGTTGACTACATTGTACAACTTCCATCATGGAGGGGAAAAGAGTCC
The DNA here is from genome assembly GCA_009823505.1 of Rhizomys pruinosus. Taxonomy (NCBI): domain Eukaryota; kingdom Metazoa; phylum Chordata; class Mammalia; order Rodentia; family Spalacidae; genus Rhizomys; species Rhizomys pruinosus. Next base: position 7,257 of record VZQC01006591.1, read on the forward strand.
ATCATGGAGGGGACAGCGTTTTTGTCCTTACAGGAATAGATACTTTTCTGGTTATGGGTTTGCCTTTCTTGCACGTAATGCTTCTGCCAAAACTACCATCCAGGACTTACAGAATGCCTATCCACCGTCATGGTATTCATCACAGCATCGCTTCTGACCAATGAACTCACTTCACAGCCACAAAAGTGCGACAGTGGGCCCATGGTCAAGGTATCCACTGGTCTTACCATGTTCCCCACCACCCAGAGCAACTGGCTTGAGAGCGATGGAATGGCTCTTGAAGACACAGTTACAGTAACAATTAGGTACCAATACCCTGGAGGGCTGGGGCAAGGTTCTCTAACAGGCAGTCTATACTTTGAATCAGCATCCAATATATGGTACTGTTTCTCCTATAGAAAGAATTCATGGGTCCAGGAACCAGGGGTTGGAAGTGGGAGTGATTCAACTCACTCTCACCCCTAGGCAACCCAGTAGGAAATTTTTGCTTCCTGTACCCAGACCTTGCTTCTGCTGGTCTAGAAGTTTAAAGTTAAAAGCACTTCCCAAAGAGGGGAGTGCTTTTACCAGGAGATACAGCAAACGTTCCATTGAACTGAAGATTAATAAGACTTCCCCCTGGCCACTTTCGGCTTCTACTGCCCCTTTAAGCCAAACAGGCTAAGGAAGGAACAACAGTAGTAGGAGGAGTGATTGATCCAGATACTAACAGGGGGAAAGGGAGGAAAGTTTAGACAAGGAAAGTAGGACTTTTTCTACACAATGGGGGAAAGAAAGATTATGTCTGGAAGGCAGGAGATAATGTAGGGCACCTTCTGGTGCTACCCTGTCCTATGATTAAGGTCAATGGGGAAACTCCAACAACCCAAACCAGACAGGACAAACAAATGGCCCAGACCCCTTTCCGGGATGAAGGTATGGATCACTCCTCCAGGGAAAGAGCCAATACCTGCAGAGGTGCTTGCTGATGGGGAAGGAAATACAGAATGGGTGGTAGAAGAAAGTAGTCAGGTTTATTATATAGTCATAAATATCAGCTGAGGCCACTGGACCAGTTGCAGAAATGTGGATTATAATAGATATTAACTTTGTCCTATTTGGTTAAGAATGTTGGACTTGTTCATCTTATTATACATATATATTTATTATATGTCTATATATATAATTAATAGCAGATGCCTTGTGCTTGTTCCATTTTGAATGTGCAACCGAGATAATAGTTAAGTGTTGTCATATGTAGGTTATTAGATACTGAAGGAATAAGTGTTCCTTAAGGACATTACCGCCTACTCTAGGATATAATGTTTGCTATTGCACATGAGAGACACTTTATACTTTATAACATGTTAGGTTGCGGAATTATTGACCTTCCTGCCCATGTTTTGCAATTGGACATTTAAGCATAATCGTAACCAGAGGCTATTTATTGGGTGTGTCAAGTTGCAAGGGGTGGACTTGTGATGGTTATCCTGGGTGTCAACTTGACTGGACCAAGAACAAATACAGAGAAAAAAGAATGTTCGGATTTGGACCACCTCAACCCGCTGGTGGGCCCACCCCAAATGTGGGCCTTACCTTCTGCCGGCAGGCAGTAAAAAAGGCCATGGCAGAAGACGCAGGACCAGAACAGAAGGAGCTGCGTCCCCTTCCATTCCCTTTTTTCTTGTTGCTTGCCTCTCTTATCTGGTGAGTTTTTCTTGCTGCTGTGATCAAACCTTCGAATCCCAGTGTGTACTGAGACGGCAGATCTCCTGGAATCCATCAGGCCTTCAGCACCACGATTGGGACTACTGGACATCCAGCCTTGCAGGACGAGCAGTTCGTTCCCTGAATTCTCAGCCTCTCCAGTGTGGCGTGTCTACTGTTGGACTCCTTGAACTCTGTCATGTTAGCCAATCAATAAAATTGTATAGTATATAGCTTTATATTCGTCCTGTTACTTCTGTTTCTTTAGAGAACCCTGACTAATACAGATACCTCAGTGGTTAAGAGCACTGGCTGCTCTTACAGAGGACCCAGGTTTGGTGCCTATCACACATGGTAGCTAACAACTATCTGTTACTCCAGTTCAGGGGATGCCCTCTTCTGATGTGTATGGGCACTGTACACACATGGGTTTTGCCACCTTACATACTGTAGGGTTATACACTTCATACCTATAAAAAAATAATAAATAAACAATATTTTTAGTAAAAATAAAAAATTGGGAACCATAGTGGCATTGGTTATGCACATACTTTTTTTTAAAAAAAAAAATCCTTTTATTTATTTTGTATGTGTATGGTGTCCTCTCTGTAGGTACGTTTGTGCTGCAACACGTGTCGTGCACTGCCACTGAGGTCAGAAGAGGGTTGTGTCGGATTTCCTGGAACTGATGTTAACGACAGCAGTTCCTCAGTTCTGCCATGTTGGTGCTGGGGGATCAAACCTGGGTCCTCTGCTAGAGCAGTCGGTGTGTTCTCCACCGCTTAGGCCATCTCTCCAGCCCTGGTAGCACATACTTTTAATCCCAGCTCTTGGGAAGCAGAGGCAGACAGATCTTCTGTGAGACGATGGCCAGCCTAGTCTACATAGGGAGCTCCAAACCAGCTGGGGCTACAGGTAGACCCTGTCTCAGACAACAACAAAACTTGTAATGTATTATGTTAAAGGCATTCTAAATGGGCTGAAAATTTAAACTTAATACTTGTAAAAATGCTATCACATAAAAAGAATACACACACAACACACAAAGGGCTGCCTAAATAGGAAATAAATTTGGAAGTAATGAAGAATTAATCATGGGCCTAGAGAGAAAGCTCAGTGGTTAAGAGCATTGGCTGGTCTTGCAAAGGATCCAGGCTCAGTTCCCAGTACCCACATGTTGGATAACAAATGTCCATAACTCCAGTTCCACGGGATCGGACACCCTCCTCTGGCCTCCATGTCGTTCCACTTGTGTGGTGCACTTACACATATGTAGGCAAAATGTTAATACACATAAAACAAATTAAATAAATCAGCCAGCTATGCTGGCTCTCACGTTTTTATCCCAGCACTCAGGAGGCAAGACAAAAACAGAAACCAGGTCAGGGGACTGAATGGAAAACAGGGGTGGTCCGTTTGTGTGAGATCAAGGCCAGCATAAGAGCAACTTCCAAGACAGCCAAAGCTACACAGTGACACCCTGTCTCAAAAAAAAGCAGGCAACAAACAAACAAACCTACAACCACCACCAACAATTAAAAAACAACTCTAATAAATAAAAAATTTGAAAAGCTATATAATTCGTCATATGAATTATTTATGGATTCCACAGCTACTGGTCTGCAGCTGTTCTCATAATAGCAGTTGTGGCATTCCTCTGTGGGAAAAAGAAGAAAGGAAAGAAACCGTTGCCACCAAATTTACACCTCTTTCTTAGCCATTACGACAGAAAGTTAGGCCATTTAGGATGTGTGACGGAACAAGAAAAAAAATATTTATGGAGAAATCACCAAACATTAAGAAAAATGATTTGCCTGTTGGAAGCCTGAGGGGATGGCTCAGTGAGTTTTAGTAATGTGTGTAAAGGCACTTGTTACCAAAGGACCATGGGGGAACCTGAGCTCCATTCTGGAAAAAGTCACATGATCATGATAGAAGGAGCGAGGGGAGGGAAATATGACTCCTGCAAGTTGTCTCTGACCTACAAATACACACACACAAAAAAAAAAAAAAAAAAAAAAAAATCAAACAAAAACAAACAAATAAAAATAAATGCAAGAATAAGTAAGAAAAATTTTTGTGGGGCTGGAGAGTGAGAAGAGATGGCCCCCCTACTCCTCTTAGCGGGGGTTAAGTTAAGAGCAACCTTACTGCTCTTGCAGATGGACCCAGGTTTGGATCCCTAGCACCCACATGGCAACTGAGAAAAGTCTGTAACTCCAAATCCAGAACTCCAATTCCAGAACTCCACTTCCAGGGGAATCCGAGAACCCTTCTTCTGACCTCCCACGCATTGCACGACCCGGGTGCAACCAGCCCTGCATGCAGACAGTACATTAAAACACAAAGAAAACGAAAAGAAAAGAGAAAGAAAACTATTTTTCAATTTCTGTCACAGGTAAATAAAATAATATAACAAGTCAATAGAAAAGTAGGCAAAGAAACGAAATGCCTGTAAGTAAATAGACCAGGACAATGGGCAGGCAAGATGGCTCAGTATGTAAAAAGTGCTTGGTGCTCATCCTGACAACCTGAGTTTGATCTCTGGGGACCCACCCCCCCACATCCCACCATGATGGAGGAGAAGAGGGAGGGAGAAGTGGAGAGAAGAGAAGTGACTCCTGCAAATTGTTCTCTGACCTGCACGTGGGCTCCATGGCGCACTTGTACACACACACACACACACACACACACACACACACAAACACACACAAATGTAATAAAAATTAAACCAAGGGGGCTGGAGAGATGGCTCAGCAGTTAAGAGCACTGACTGCTTTTTCAGAGGACCCAGATTCGATCCCCAGCACCCACATGGCAGCTAAGAACCATCTTTAACTCCAGTTCCAGGGGAATCTGACACTCTCTTCTGACCTCCACAGCAGCATTGCATGACATGGGTGCACCAACCTACATGCAGACAGCACACTCATACACGTAAAATAATAAATAAAATTTAAAAAATTAAACCAAGACACAGAGAGGAAATGGAGGAAGAGGAGGAGCAAAGAAGAGAGAAGAGACAAAGATAGAGACAGACATATAAAACAAATTACATAAGATTCCGGAACACTGTGAAGGATTTAAACTCACTCATCAGAAGATACATACAAAAGCTAAAATGACATATTTCATGAAATTTCCATAGTACACAGACTTTGACAATTTATTTCAGGACTGTGGAGCAGCAGGCACTACCATGCTGGTAAGGAAAGGCTAACTAATGCCGTCTGCCCAGGATACTTCACAGTCTCTGTGAAGTCACTCTTACTTAACAAGTCCTCTTCTGGCCTCTATTCAATAGACAAACTTACATGTAAGATGACACATGCATATTAAACCGTTCTTCATAATAAAAATGTTTTCTTCAGAAAATAAATGACTCCAAGTTACTGGTTGTGCTGGATAGCTTTAGTGTCAACTTGACACACCTGGGTTGAGGGAACCTCAGTTGGGGAATTGGCTCCATTGGATTGGCCTGTGGCCACATCTGTGGAGTATTGTCTGATTGTTGAGCAGGGTGGGAGGGCCCAGCCCACAATGAGTAGTGCCACCCTG
>VZQC01006591.1:19575-51795 GCA_009823505.1 Rhizomys pruinosus
AAAAAAAAAAAAAAAAAAAAAAAAGACTGGCTAGAATCAAGAAAACAAATGATACAAAATTCTGGAGAGGTTGTGAGGAAAGGGGAACACTTGTCCACTGCTGGTGGGAATGTAAACTTCTACAACCACTATGGAAAGCAGTATGGAGAACTCTTAAAAGACTCAAAATGAGCTGGGCATGGTGGCACATGCCTTTAATCCTATCACTTGGGAGGCAGAGGCAGTTGGATCTTTGTGAGTTCAAGGCCAGCCTGGTCTACAGAGTGAATTCCAGGACAGCTGGAACTACAGGGAGATTGTTCTAGTTTGTCTTCCACTGCTATGACAAAACACTCTGACCGACACCAACTTGGGGAGGAAAGGGTTTATTCAGCTTATATCTCCTGGGTCACATTCCATCACTCAGGGAGCCCAAGGTGGGAACTCAGGACAGGAAGCTGGAGGCAGGAGCTGAAGCACAGGCCATGGAGGAATGCTGGTCACTTGCTTGCTTCCCTGGCTCATGCCCAGCCTACCTTCTTATATAATACATAATGACCTGCCCAGGGTGGCAGTACTCATTGTGGGCTGGCACCTCCCACACTGCTCAAAAATCAAGACAATACTCCACAAACGTGGCCACAGGCCAATCCAATGGAGCCAATTCCCCAATTGAGGCTCTCTCAACCCAGGTGTGTCAAGTTGACATTAAAGCTATCCAGCACAGAGACCCTGTCTCGAAAAGACAAAAAAAAAAATAATAATAATACTCAGAATGAGCTTAACACCTGACCCAGTCATACCACTCCTGTGTATATACCCCAAAGACTCATCCTACCGCAGAGATACATGCACACCCATGTTTATTGCAGCTCTCTTCACAATAGTGAAGAGCTGGAACCAACCCAGGTGCCCTCAACCCATGAGTGGATAGAGAAAATGTGGTACAACTACACAATGGAGTTCTATGCAGCAGTAAAGAAAGATGACATCATGAAATTTGCAGGTAAATGGACAGAACTGGAAGATATTATGTTATGTGAAGTAACATAGTCCCAGAAAAATAAAGGACGAATGGTATCCCTCATTTGTGGATGCTAGCATCAAGTACCTAGTTGTAAGGCAAACTAAGCAAGGTTAATGTTATATTTCTTGAAAGCTACTGTGCTCTTATATTGTGAACCCCTTAGCAGGTTCTAGAATTAACCTACCATTTATTTTCAGACTTTTGAATTTTGGTATATAGGTAGAGGGTATGTATGCATATTTTAGATTAATATAAAATCAAAATGGAAAAATGTGAATCCTGAAATATGATTTGGAAATAACATACAGTTTGTTTTCAGATGACATAATTTTAGTATAGGTGAGACATATATATCTATACATATATACTTATATATATATGCATATATTGAACCAATACAATTTGGAGGGAAGAACAACAAAAGAACCAGAACAACAATAACAACAAAAAACCCCCCAACTGAAACAGTGAAGTTCTCCCCAAAACAATAATCTTCTGCTTTGAAAAAAACTTCTGGAAAGACTCAGAAAAAGATGCAAGACATGTATGGTAGAATGCATGAACTTGGGTGGGATGGGGGCATGGAAAGGGAAATGAGTCTAAATTGGACTGAGAAATGATGTATGGTATATGAAAAAGTTTAATAACAATAAAAAATACTTTTTTAAAAAGAGTAGGTAGTGTTCTTAACTGAGCCACCTCTCCATCATCTTATTTATTTATTTAGAAACAGGGTCTCACTATATAACACTGGCTGGCCTGGAACTCATTATATGGACCTGTCTACTTCTGTCTTCTGTGTACAGTGATTGAAAGCATGTGCCAACACATCTGACTTTCAGTATTTTCTTTTTGTTTTTGTTCTTATTTTTTTTTATTTTAATTTATTTTTTATGTGTATGAAGGTACTGTCTGCATGTAGGTCTGTGCACCTGTGTCATGCAATGATGTGGAGGTCAGAAGAGGGTGTCAGATTTCCCTGGAACTGGAGTTAAAGATGGTTCTCAGCTGCCATGTGGGTGCTGGGGATCGAACCCGGGTCCTCTGCAAGAACAGTCGGTGCTCTTAAGCACTAGGCCATCTCTCCAGCCCCTGTTTTTGTTCTTATTAATTTATTTAGTGCACCAATTCTTGAAGACTTTCTAATCTGCCAGATACAATCAGGAAAAATCAACCTACATAATAATATGGAAATTTCAATTTGAAGTTAGCTGAATTTCAGACATGAGCAAGGTTGTCTGGCAAGCTGGTAGGATGGGTATCAGGAACCGTATTCGTAAAGACAAAGTTGCCTCTTAGAAGAAGCATCACTTTGGAAACTATTAGCTTTCATTGGGAAGAGACCCTTTGTAGGAGGAAAATAGGCTATGTAACATGCTGGCTAATGCTTGGCTTATTCTTATTTTTAAGTTCCCAAACTGGGTGTCTGAGACCAAGGAGGGAGAGAACTGGATTAAAAACTAGACATGTGGCCAGGTGTGGTGGCACATGCCTTTAATCCTAGCACTTGGGAGGCAGAGGCAGGTAGATCTCTGTGAGTTCAAGGCCAGCCTGGTCTACATAGAGAGCTCTAGGCCAGCTGGGACTAAAAGGAGACCCTGTCTCAAAAAGACAAACCCCCCCCAAAAAAAACAAAACAAAACTGTATATGTGGGCTGTAGAGATGGCTCAGCACTTAAGAGTTAAGAATACTGGCTGCTCTTACAGAGGACTCTGGTCAGTTCCCAGCATCTACGTGGCAGCTAACCATAAGTTCACCCAGAAGCTCCTGGCATAATTAGATATAAATGGGAAATATGACTTCACTTTGTATTTGCAGCTTACAATGTTCTATAAGTTCTTTAAAATATTTTATTAATTTTATTTTTGTGTATGAACGCATTGCCCACGTGTATATGAGTGCACTTGTGTCATGCAACAGCTGCAAAGGTCAGAAGGCAATGGATTCTCTATAACTGGAGTTATGGATGATTGTTAGCTGCCATGTGGGTGCTGGGAATCAAACCCCAGTCCTCTGCAAGAGCAGCCAGTGCTCTTACCCACTGAGCTATCTCTCCAGCCCCATAAGTTCTTATTTAAGTCTAAGTATTCCAGACTTTGGAAAATGTACTAGTTTAGACTCCAATCATTGTCTCAGAGATCACTGGGCTGTGTGAGTCACTGGCTGTGGGATTTCATTAACAAAGGAGAGGATATATTTCTATCCTGAGAGAAACATTCACCCTCCTTACCAATGCCACCCACCACCCTACCTCAGTTGAGGTTCATGTATATGTGTGCATGTTGATGAGGCCAGAGGTCAATGCCTTCATCAATGGCTCTCCATCTATTTATTTTTAGACAGAGTCTTACCATTTACCCTTGGTTAGCTTGAAACTCACTCTGTAGACCTGGTTGCCCTCAAACTCACGGAGATCCACCTGCCTCTGCCACCCAAATGCTGGGATTAAAGGTGTGTAATTCCGTATGTAGCATTGAAAATTTATTTATTTTGATTTTTATGTGTATGAGTTTTGGATGCATTGTAAGTACACTCATGAGTGTGAAGCCCACAGAAACCAGAAGAGAGCATTGGATCCCTTGAAACTGAAGTTAGGATGGTTGTTAGTCACCATGTGTGTGGTGGGAACCAAACCTGGGTCTTCTGCAAGAGCAGCCAGTGTTCTTAGCTACTGAGCTATCTCTTCAGCCCCATGTCCAGGATTCTTTTCAGAAAATACCTTTATTTTTTTAATGTGTGTGTGTGTGTGTGCGCGCGCGCGCGCGCGCGCGCGCGCGCGCGTGTGTTCCCCTGGAGTTACAGGCAGTTGTAAGCTTCAGGCATGGGTTGTGGGATCCGAACTCAGGTCCTCTAGAAGAGTAGCAAACCTCCTTAATCACTGAGCCATCTTTTCAGCCTCCTATTCTGTGTCTCTCGCTAACCTGCAGCTCATAGTTTCATCTAGACATACTGGCCAGGAAGCACTAGGGATCCTCCTGTTTCTGCATCTTCCATGCTAGGGTTACAAGTACATGCTACTCTGCTCTGGATTTTATGTGGATACTGGGAGCCAAACTCAGTTTCTTATGTTTCCACAAGCATCTTATTGACTAAGTCAACTCCCCAGCTCCTATTTACCCTACTTTTTTTTGAGACAGAGTTTCACTGTGTATACCAGACTGGCCTTGAACTCAGAGATCCAATCAACCTCTGCCTCCAGGATTCTGGGAATAAAGGCATGTTCTGCCACACTGGGCAACTCACCTTACTTTTACTAACAATACTGAGTAAGCTGAGCCTTAAGATGCCTGTATGTCCACAGGCTCTCCTAGTAGCCAGGTGTGGTGGCGCATGCCTTTAATCCTAGCACTCAGGAGGCAGAGGCAGGCAGATCTTTGTGAGTTCAAGGCCAGCCTGGTCTACAGAGCAAGTTCCAGGACAGCTGGGGCTACAGGGAGACCCTGTCTCGAAAAGACCAAAAAAAAAAAAAAGACCAAAAAAAAAATTCAGCATAGTTTTCTTCTAGTGTGTTATGCATATATTTCTCTTCTCTTGTGAAGCCATCTAATCTTTTTGGCTAAAAATTGATATAAATAAGGGTAATTATCTAATCCATGGAAAAACAATATGTTGTTCAGTCAATAATCTATCAGTTCATCTTTCATTATAATGACATCAGTGGGCACCATTGTGGCTGAGTATCATGTCTACTTGGAGACATTCACCTGGCAGCACAGGCAAAAACTGAAGAGACTGAGAAAAGGTAATAATGGGAGCCTACAATCAGGTGAAACTAAAACAGCAAACGCCATCATATAAACCAACAGCAGAGAGTGTAGTGTTTGGTTGTATCTAGAGTAGAATGACCAGACATAGAGAATAGTCAAGTCTTCATTATGGTAGTATGTATAGCACAGCCATGGTACTCACCTATGAGAATTGTTAGACATGATAAAGGAGCTTGTAGTTTTCAAGACTCTGTCTCCTTGAGTCCTGATAACTTAAGTATGTCTCTGTCCCTTAGAAAACCTTACTCCCGCCTTGGTCGTGGTGTTTTACTACAACAACAGAAAAATTGTTAATGTGGAAGTAGGGGTTAAGTTACAGGGACAGAGACATACTTAAGCTATCAGGACTCAAAAGTATTATTTATTACTTTAGTAATAAAGTTATTTAGATGATATAATTAGAAATTGAACTTTAAGAAAAAGTAAACTAACATTAAAAAATATCTGGATTTTAGACACTGAGCAGGAAATTTGAGTCTGAGTTTTCAGGTTTCTGAGGCAAAAAAAAAAGAAAAAGAACTAATAAAAAACTATTTTCAGGGATGGGAATGGTGGTACACACCTGTAATCTCAGCTCAGGAGCCAGAGGCAGGCAGATTTCTGTGAGTTCAAGGCCAGCCTGTTCTACACAGTGAGTTCCAGGACAGCTGGGGCTACAGGAAGATCCCGTCTCAAAAACAAACACGCAATTTTTTTTTTTTCAAATACTTAGTTTCTCCTTTTTGGTGAGGACGAACTAAGCCTCACTTGCTTAGATAGGCCTCAGACTCATTGACCTTGGCATTGTGGTCACCTTCAAATGTTTTATTTCTATTTTTTCTGGTACTGAGGATCATGCCCAGACCCTTGCTCATTCTACTATGCCTCGAGCCCTAATTCCCCCCCGCTTTTTTTTTTTTGGTCCTTTTGAGACAGGGTCTCCCTGTAGCCCCAGCTGTCCTGGAATTCGCTCTGTAGACCAGGCTGGCCTTGAACTCACAAAGATCTGCCTGCCTCTGCCTCCTAAGTGCTAGGATTAAAGGCATGGGCCACTACACCCGGCTAAGACCTAATTCTTCTTAATTTTACTCTTTTCTATTACATACATAGGTAGAAAGACCTGTGCTTTTTTCAAGGCAAACTCTGTAAATGGACTTTGAAAGTATCTGGAAAACGTCTGGCTTTTGTTTCAAAAGGCAAACCTCAGCTGGGTGTGGTGGCACACTCCTTTAATTCTGGCACTCAGAGGGGAGGCAGAGGCGGGAGAATCTTTTGTGAGTTCAAGGCCAGCCTGCTCTATATAGCTGGGGCTACAGAGACCCTGTCTCAAAAGGACCAATAAATAAATAAATAAATAAATAAATAAATAAATAAATAAATATAAAGGCAAACTTCAGTGAAGGAGAGATAAATCAGAAACAAATGACTTAGGGAAAGCGCAGTTAGAAGAATTAGCTCAGATTAGAAAAATAATAAGATTGGTACAGGCTTAACATGGACCAGAGAAAGCTGGATTTGGAACATGGAGACTCAATGATGCTTCCACATAGTATGTGAAATGCTAGTGAGTGAGCAAGACTGATTGTGGGTGGAGCCGGCTGGCGCTCAGTGGTCGAGCTCTTGCTCACCATGCATGAGGCCCTGGGCTTCTCTGTAGCACTGGGGTGGAGGACCCTGAGCATAGAAAGGGCCAGCCACAGAGTGAATGCTATCCTGAGCATGAACTCCTCAATCTTGATGAAAGTATCCATATATGGCAAGGCTGGTGCATAAGCTGCTAAGAGCCACTGGTCCAAAAGAGATGATGCAGACAGAGCATGACTGTAAGATCTGACCAGTGACCAGGAAGCTTTTCTGTTGCTTACCTCAATCATGTGAGTCATGAGTGACCCTGGGGAGCTTTCTATCAAGGTCCAAGAATAAACATGGCTAAATTTCCAGGTACCTGAAGAGTTGGGGGTGGGCAGTATTCAAAACCAGGAAGTACCTTAATGTGGAACATCTTTTGTACATCTGTATCTGAGATACTGATTTATGTTCCCTATATTCACATTATCAGAAAAAAGAACTAAATTCATTTTGGGGTTTCAAATTAATTACAGTGGCTGCAGTGACAGGCTCTTTTAAATCATCAGTCAAAATGGTATGACAGGAGAATCTTATTCTCCTAGAATAAAGACGACAAATACCTGTACTACAGCTTTTCTCTATCCCTGACGGTAGTAGAGCTGTAAGCTCATTAGGGCCATCGCCAGTCCTTCCATTGTAATCTCTTGTTGCTCTTAGTCTCCGTTGCCATCCTATACCATTCTGGTGACTCAGCTGCTCTCTATAGCTGCTATTCCTGCTACGGTGCACTGAACTGACTTCTGTCTATTGTCTTTCTTAGCTTTGGCCATTCACAGTTTCTGACTACTCCTGACTTTCATTGTCAGGAGCTTCTGATCATTGCCTTTTCTCTGGCTTTATTTTTTTCATTTTATAAACTCAACTCCACAAACTGCTTACTTACTTTGTGTGTTACTTACAGCTTTGCAAGAGGGAATATTGTTGTATTCATTTGGCTCTGACCACCTCTGTTAGAGCCCAGATCTAAGTTGTAGCCAGGGTTGGGGCTTTTGAGCTTTTCTGTGGCTACAGTAGACTCTGGACATGATGACAACAATAATGGAAATAATAGCCTACACAGGGTGGTAATTGTGGGCCAGGCAATTGTTCTAAGTGCTTTATCATTAATTTCTTCAAATTTTAAGTAAAGTTTCTGTTTTACAGAGGAAGAAAATAAGGTGGTTATCATTGAATAATGTTCCTAGTATCATGTACCCAGTAGTAGCAATTGTTAATCTAGCTTTTAACCATTCCCTTCCAATTCAATTGAACTTCAAGAAACCTCTGTGGAGTGTCTGTGCATAGCAGAGATTGGTGGCTAGGCAACCACCAAGATTCAAATTCTGTATTGGCTGTGTCAAGTTGTGACACCTTGAAACCCATCTATTTAAGATTGCAGCTCCAAGCTGGATGTGGTGGCCCACACCTTTAATCCCAGCACTCAGAAGGCAGAGGCAGGTGGATCTCTGAGAATTCAAGGCAAGTCTGGTCTACAATAGCAAGTTCCAGGCCAGCTGGGGTTAAAGGGAGACCCTGTCTCAAAAAGACAAAAAAAAAAAAAAAAAGAGATTGCAATTCCATAAAATGGAAAGTACTTGATTTTCTGAATGATCATGCTGAAGATCTGTTCAGAAAAACTACCCAGTCAGGAACTTCTACTAGTCTTCGAATAAGGAAGAAATAAACTTAAGGTATTGAGATTTGGGAATTGTTCATTAGCAGTTAGTTTAAATTGACAATATACAACAAAAACATTCATTTTTTTGAATAATGTAATAATTTATTAACAAATAGTAATATTCAAATTATATACATATTAAAATATCTTCAACAACTTTGACAAAAACTCTGAAAAAGAAACATAAATCCTCGCTGGTCTCTAAAGATGAATCCACTGCAACAGTAGATTGCAACGGCTCTTATCTTTGATAATGTGTGGCCATATGCACAAGTATGTTGTATACTGGAAAAGATACTGGAACATCTTTCTTTGGAACTCGCAGTGCATTGTGTGAATAAATAAGGACTGTCCATTGCGAAATACTGTAAACAACTTCCAGATTTTCTGGGCTCAGACTCTGAGAGATCGAGATACCATATTTCCCAGGCTGAATTATGTTGCAACCTAAATTCATACATTGAATTTTTAATTTTCAGCACCTCAAATTACTGCTGCATTTGGATATAGGGCCTTTAAAGAAATAAGATGAGGTAAGGCAAAGCCATAAACAGGCCATTATTTAATATGCCTGTGTCCTTCTAAAACGAGATTCAAATACAGACAATGAAAACCATGGAATAGTCTATGTAACGACTCAGCAAGGAGGTGGCCATCCACCAGCCAAAAAAAAAAAAAGGCTGCCAACCTTAATCTCACATGAAAACCAAGCTTCTGTTGTTTAAGCATCCAATCTGTGGTGTTTTATTGTGACAATACTAACAAACAGAAGGCAAAAGGCCTTCTGTCCCTCAGTCGATGCCTGAAACTTCCTATCTTCTAAGCCATCACAGCTGGAGCTGGCAGAACACAGACGGCAGGTGCTTGATAGCTTCACCAGTCCCAAAATGAGGAGCACAAACATTTTCTTTTGTTTTGGTAAATCCAGGCAAGAGCTCTCTGCTTGCACCCTGCGAATCCCTTCATAGCAGGATCTGCTCATGGATCTTTTGAGCTGAGAGATACCCAGCTCTTTAGTAAAGTCAGGAATCTCCCTGCTAGGCCTGTTGGTTGTTCCAATTCTCGCCTGTCAGGAACAATGTTAATAGAAAGGGTCTTTTAATAATCCCAAAATTCATCAAATGCTTTCTTCTTAAGGGAAACAGAAGTGAGTGATTAGATGCTAAATATTTTCATTCATCATTGCTCAATATACCAGATTATCAAGATTATAACACTACTTTATCAGGGATCTGGGTTTATTTCTTTTCAAATTGGATAGAAGCCTTAGGAAAACCTTTTCATTAATATCAGACTTTTCAGAGTTTTGCAAAAGCATTTTATCATCATGTTTTATTCAGTTTATAAAATTAGAGAATCGAGTACTCATAGATAATGCCAATGGTTTAAAAAAATTTTTTTTTTAATGTGTGGCTGTTGTTGGAGGTTTAAATTTTTAAAATTGATGTTAGGACTTAGAATCCAACCATGTTCATCTTTATTAAAAACACCAGAATACCTGGAATAAACAATAATGAAGATAGAGTCGCTTGAGAATCCCTAGAGCTACATCCTTGATATTCCTGTTATAAAGGGTATTATTGGAAAAACTTGCCTAAATGAAGCAAATGTTCAGAAAATAAATATAACTTTACTGTAAGGTAAAGAGAGAAATTGAATCACATTATTCAATTATGTTACTCATTTTGATTGTGATGAAATGGGCACTAAACGAAGTATAAAGCTTATGGAATCCAAGGTTTTATACTGCTAATTTCTGAATTACTGAGAGCATTTGATTAGAGAGCATTGCATAGTCATCGAGGCCATTCTGACAAGAGCAGCTGTACTCGCAGCTGGATGAGGTCATATCCTCACAAAGGCAGACTGACCTTGGTAGCATGCTTGACCTCTCTTTTGAGCCCCCTTTACCAGGCTCTGTGAGTCTCAATTTTTATATTGCTTCCAGATATACCCAGAATAAAGCAAAAATGGACTCCTGCCATAAATCAATGTCTATGAATGGCTGCTACAAAATTCCTAATTTATATGTCTACATGATGTGTGTTCTTCTGAAAGACATGTAACAATGCAAATAGCAATAGCAAACACCAATAGAAGAGGACCAATTTGCTAGGAAAGGAAGCACTGGAAACCAGGGAGCTCACATGTAGTGTGAAAGGGCCATGGCAGAGGAACTTGTGGGAAGCTGGTAAATAAGATGTCTGTCTTTTATTCCCAAACTGATTCCATATTGTGTAGTTATCTTTTCTGACAATTTAGAAGGTATGACAAACTCTTAGTGCAATTTATAGCCAAACTGAAATGTATGAAAAAATAAGGTAGTCCTTGAGCCCCTCTTTGTTGAGTTGCTATGAATATAAGCAGAATACTGAAAGCTATTTCCTCACATGTGTTATGCTTCTGGGTAATAAAAGGTCCGTCTCTTAGAGCCTCCTACACTGTAGATGATGCATGTCTTTCACGGTTAAAATGAGAAAGTTCAAAATTTGCATTGAAGCTTTAGTGTTACTGTATATGTCAAACATTCCACAGTTTATGTTAACTTTTCTAATTCCAACGACTTGAAGTTTCCCATTTCTTAAATGAATTACAAGTACTCAAGATAGAAAATCAGAGAGGTTCCGATTTTATACTACTTCTACAAACCCACTTGAAAAATTGCTTTTAATTCAACTTGTCTGTGCAGTCAGTCTTGGAATGGTTTTGTGATACACTGTAGAATATATCAGCAGAAATGAAGGGAGTCCTCGGGCCTCCTGCTAACCTCACAGGGACCAGATGGTGCTACTTGCCATTTTAATTTGTTTAGTAGTGTTGAGGGAAACCAGATGTGGAATGCATATTTCCAATTAACCTCTGTGGCGCTTGGCTGATATTTATCTGAGTCACTGCATTTCAGATGACAGTGTTGCATTAACGCAAGTCAATTAATTTTGTGGCTGAACTGTAGAATGAAATGGATTGTCTGAGAAAAGCAGAGATGACTGTCCCAGGAGCTTTTTGGTGTGTGAGTCCAGAACTCTGCTTTAGACATTTTTTTTCAATATATGATGTCAAATTCTTTTTTTTTTTAATTTTTAAAATTTTATTTTATTTTTGTATGTGTATGAATGTACTGCCTGCATGTAGGGTTGTGCACCCGTGTCGTGCTATGCTGTGGAGTTCAGAAGAGGGTCTTGGATTTCCCTGGAACTGGAGTTCTCCTGGAATTGGAGTTTCAGACGGTTCTCAGCTGCCATGTGGGTGCTGGGGATCGAACCCGGGTCCCCTGCAAGAGCAGTCGGTGCTCTTAACTGCTAGGCCATCTCTCCAGCCCCTGATGTCAAATTCTTTATAACAGCTTAAACTTATAACTTGTAATGAATTAAAAAGAATAGGAGGAGATGAAGAGATGGTTTAAAAGGTAAGACAGCGGGTGCTCTTGCAGAGGACTCGGGTTTGATTCTCAGCACCCACATGATGACTAACAACCTCTGTACCTCCAGTTCCAGGGGATCCTATGCCCTCTTCTGACCTCCATGGGGACTGGATGACATGAGTGTATTTAAATACATGCAGGAAGGGCTGGAGAGATAGCCTAGCGGTTAAGAGCGCCAACTGCTCTTGCAGAGTTGGGTTTGATCCCAAGCACCCACATGGCGGCTGAGAACCGTCTGTAACTCCAATTTCAGGAGAACTCCAGTTCCAGGGGAATCCGACACCCTCTTCTGACCTCTGCGGCATTGCACAACACGGGTGCACAAACCTACATGCAGACAGTACATTCATACACATACAAAAATAGATAAAATTAAAAAAATATTTTATTATTTTTACTTTGTGTGTGTGTGTGTATTGCCTGCATGTATGTAAGTGCACTTGTGTCATGCAATGCCTGTGGAGGTCAGAAGAAGGTGTCAGATCCCTTGGAACTGGAGTTACAGACAGTTGTTAGCTGCCATGTGGGTGCTGGGAATTGAACCTGGGTCTTCCTGCAAGAGCAGCCAGTGCTCTTAACTCCTGAGCCATCTCTCCAGCCCCACAAAAATATCTTTTCTTTTTTTTAAAAAAAGCTTTTATTTTATTTTTATTTTTATTTTTTTGTCTTTTTGATACAGGGTCTCCCGATAGCCCCAGCTGTCCTGGAAATCACTCAGTAGATCAGGCTGGCCTTGAACTCACAGAGATTCGCCTGTCTGGTTAAAGGCCTGAGCCACCACACCCAGCTAAAAGATGGTTCTTAGCTGCCAAGTGGGTGCTGGGAATTGAACCCTCTGCAAGAGCAGTTGGCACTCTTAACTGCTGAGCCATCTCTCTAGCCCCACAAAAATATCTTAAAGGACAGCACAATGTAGACTCAAAATTCATTCATCTAGTATCCAATAATTAGACATTTAGGTTCATCTATCTATTATGTAGAGTGCTTGTGTGTGTTTGTGTTTGGTCTTTTTGAAACAAGGTCTCCCTGTAGCCCCAGTTGGCCTGGAACTTACTATGTAGACCAGGCTGGCCTTGAACTCACAGAGATCTACCTTCCTCTGCCTCTTGAGTGCTGGGATTAAAGGTGCGTGCCACCACACCCAGCTTGTGTGTGTGTATTCTTGTATGGATACACACATGTGCTTTGACACATGATGTGCACTTGTGCGTAGAGACCAGAGAGCAACCTTGGGTGTTATTCCTCAGAGGCTGTCTGCCTTATTTTCTTTTTTGAACCATGTCTCTCATTGGTTTAGAACTTACTAAATAGGCTGGCAGCCAGCAAGCCCCAAGGATTTTCCCATCTCTGCCTTCTCTGTACTGGGCTTCTAAGCACATGCAATCTCACTCACCTTTTTATGTGAGTGCTAAGGATAAAACTCAGGGCTTTACACTTCTGAGGTGAGCTTTATCAACTGAGCTATCTCCCCAGGCCCTATGTACCGTGCTTCTTAATTTTAAATTTTAGCTTATTTATTTAGGCTTTTTTTCCTCTCTCAAGATGACAATCAGATCTAAAGACCTTTTAAAAAATATTTATTTTTAGTTGGGCGTTGTTGCGCACGCCTTTAATCCTACCACTTGGGAGGCAGAGGTAGGTGGATTTCTATGAGTTCAAGGCCAGCCTGGTCTACACAGTGAGTTCCAGGACAGCCAGAGCTACAGGGAGACCCTGACTCAAAAAGACCCCCCCCCCAATTTTTTTTATGTGTATGAGTGTTTTGCGTGCATGTGTGTAAATGTATCTGTGTCATGCAATGCCTGAGGAGGTCAGAAGATGGCATTGGATCTCCTGGAACTGGAGTTATGGATGATTGTTAGCTGCCATATGGGTGTTGGGAACTGAACCCAGATCCTCTGCAAGAGCAGCCAATGTTCTAAGCTGTTGAGCCATCTCTCTAGTTCCCTAAAAACCTTTTTAAAAAGATACTACTGTTTGAGCTAAGGGTATAACTCACTGACTTAGCATGTATAAGGCCCTGTGTTTAATCCCCAATATCAAAAACCAACCAAACAAATAACTGACAAAAAAAACAACCCAAAATTAAATAAGCCAGACTACTTTTAGAAATCTGTGATGGTGCAGGCATTCCTGCTAAGCAGGGTAGAATATCCCCACTCATCTAATGTGTCTTCTTCTCAAAGCATTGTTAAAGAGACTGAAGACAAATAATTGTATGGCCCATAAGATACAGTAAAATGGGAGTGAAAACATGAGACTTGGAGCTGTCTAGGAGAATAAATGGAAAATATGAAGACAATTGCTGGGACTCCCAACTTCCCTCTTCCACAACATAGGCAGTCAGATAAATACCCACTTATCAGAAGATAAGTTATTTTCTTGAATTTCAAAATTAAGAGAAAAGGCAGCCAAGGAATAATATTTTGGGCTCCTAATACAGCAGCTGATGTGAAATAGAAATAGAAATAGAAATATTGAAATAGAAGCTCAGAGAAGATGATAGAAAATATAGACAGCCAGGCCAGGCGTGGTAGCACACGCCTTTAATCCTAGGACTTGGGAGGCAGAGGCAGGTGGATCTTTGTGAGTTCAAGGTCAGCCTGGTCTATAGAGTGAGTTCCAGGACAGCTAAGGCTACCGGGAGACCCTGTCTCAGAAAGACCAAAAAGAAAAAGAAAATATAGACAGCCAAGGGCATAAGGACCACATGGGGTATGGAGAAGACATCAAACACCACTGATGGGAATGCACATTACTACAGCACCTATGGAAAACAGTGTGGAGGCTGTTGTGGTGTGATTCTGACATGTCCCCATACATTCAAATGCTTGAACGCTTGCTCTCCAGTTGGTGTTGCTGGTTTAGAAGGTCCTAGAATCTTCAGGGATTAGTCTCACTGGAGGATGTGGGTCCCTCGGGGCAGAGCTTGAAGTTTTCTATCTGACCCCGCTTCTTTTCACTTTTGCTTCTTGACTTAGGAGACATGGTGATCAGCTGTCCCATGGGCCTGCCTCTGTGCCTTCTCCTCCATAATGGACTATATCCATCCTTAAACAATAATCATAAAGCAAACCAGTCCTCCTTTAAGTTGCTTCTTATTAGGTATTTGATCACAGCAACATGAAAAGTAACTCACATAGAGAGAGGTACTTAAGAAATGGAGCTACTGTATGATCCAGCTGCCACTTGTTTTAGTTACTTTTCTGTTGCTGGGTTAAAAACGCTGACCAAAACAACCTATAGAAGGAAGAGTTTATTCGAGCTTTAGTTCCAGAGGAATTAGAGTCCATCATGGTTGGTGGGGAGGCATGGTGACAAGAGGTGGCCAGAGCAGAAGCAGGAGCAGAAAGCAGAGGCTCCTATCTACAAGCAGGCACAGGAAGTAGAGAGCTACTGGGAATTCCACCCCCAGTGACATGCTTCCTACAGCAAGGCCAAAGAGCTTCCAAAACAGTGCCAATAACTGGGAACAAAATGTCCACATACTCAGAGCCTTTAGGGGACACTCTCATTCAAACCGCCACACCCCTCTTGAGTAGAAACAATTCCTGAGGACTCTATGTCAGCTTACAAAGGAGACACCTGCATACTCATTGGCAGTGTTCACAGGCGCCATGCTGTAGAATCGGCTTTGCCACCTGTCAGTAGATGAATGGCTAAGGAGAATGTGGTATGTGCGCATAATGGGGTATTACGCATCCATAAAGAAGAAGGGAATCCTGTCTAAACAGAAAACACATTAAATGAAATGAGCCAGACTTAGAAAAGTACTCTGTTGCCTCTCATATAGGTAAATTAAAAAGTAGCCAAATAAGCAAGCAACAACAAAAAGATGACATGAAATAGGGACTATTAGGGTCTAGGAAGGAGGTGGGTTGGATGAAGGAAAGTGAGGAAAGTTGGAAGGGAGGGGGAAAATGATGAAAACTCAATATACACATGTGTGGAAATGCACTGTGAAACCTGTTATTTTGTGCAATTAATATGTGTTAATAATTATATATAAAAAGGACCAGATTTGGGTCAGTGAGATGGCCCAGCAGGTACATTTCCTTGCTGTTAAGCCTGACAACCTGTGTTTGATACCCAGGACCCACACGATGGAAGGAGAGAACTGACTCTCACAAGCTGTCCTCTGACCTGAAAATGTTCACTATAGCACTTGTGTATACACACACACACACACACATGCACATGCACACGCACATGCACATGCACATACATGCACACATAAATTAGTTAATAAAAACTAAAAATATTGTATTTGTGTGTATGGGTGTATTGCCTAAGTGTATGCAAGTGCACTCATTTCATGCAATGCCAGTAGAAGTCAGATGAGGGCATCAGATCCCCTGGAACTGGAGTCACAGACAGTTGTTAGCTGCCATGTGGGTGCTGGGAATCAGACACAGGTCCTCTGTAAGAGCAGCCAGTGTTCTTACTGCTGGGCCATCTCTTCAGCTCCCAATAAAAACTTTTGAACGAATTGTGTGTAACATAGAGAAGAAATTTAATAGGTGTAACAGGAAATTATTTGCTCTATTTTTTCCATTCTACATGGTGCTGAATTATATAAGGACTTTTTAAAAATTTTTTATTTCTATATGTGTATGAATGTACTGTCTGCATGCAAGTGTGTGCACCCGTGTCGTGCAATGCCGCGGAGGTCAGAAGAGGGTGTCAGATTCCTCTGGAACTGGAGTTCTGCTGGAATTGGAGTTTCAGATGGTTCTCGGCCGCCATGCGGGTGCTGGGGTCCTCTGAAAGAGCGGTCGGCGCTCTTAACTACTAGGCCATCTCTCCAGCCCCATATAAGGACATTTTCATACAAGCATACAGAGTACTTGGAGTATATTTCTCCTATGCTCTGTTATTTCCCCCTCCCCAACCCCATCAGTCCCTCTTGTCCCCTAGACAGTTTCCTTCTCCTTTAGTGCCATCTCCACATTTGTGATTTCATGTCAAATATTTTTGTGGTGAGAGCATTTGAATGTACTCTCAACAAAAGCCTATAGTTGTATATTATAGTCATTATATTCACTGTGCTGTGTAATAGATCTGGTAAAAGTATTATTCCCTGAGATTCTGTGCTTTTAACTCTCATTTCCTAATTGCTGCTACTCTCGTGTCTCTGACCAGCGCTTTTTTCTTTGTGCCTAAGGGTTGCACAGTTTCAGACTCCACAAATGTGAGAACAGGTGGAGTTTGATTTTCTGTGTCTGATTTACTCACTTATGTTCTCCTATTTTAACCATGTTGTTGCAGTTGATGTTTCCTTCTTCCCTCTGTTCATGTGTGTGCACTTGTGTTTGTATGGCATATGTACATGTATGTATGCACATGAGCATGCCCAGAGGCCAGACGAGGACTTCCAGCATATTGCTGTGTCATTCATTATCTCCTTATTCCCCTGATCTAGGGTCTCCTGCTGTAACTGGAGCTAGGCTGGTCACAAGCAGGCTGCAATGATCCTTCTGTGTCCACCCTCCTGCCCTCCATATTACTGGGGACACAGGTGAGTGCACGGCTAGCCACACTTGGCTCTTTGTGTAGGTGGTGGGGATTTTAACTTAGATCCTCACACTTCTGCAGCAGGTGCTCTTAGCCTTTGAGCCATTTCCCTGCCCAACATTTCTTTCTTTTCCAAGGTTGAGTAGTGTGTGTGTGTGGGGGGCGGGGTATGCTTCATGCACTTTTTTTTTTATCTATTCCATAATTAAGCTGTTGTGACAAGGATCATAGGAGTTCATACATCTATTCAACATACTGATTTCAAATCTGTTTGGTAAATAGAAATGGAATTGTTAGATCATATGATAATTCTATTTTTAGTTTTCTGAGGAAGCTTCATACAATTTTCCATAGTGGTCATACTGATTTACACTGCACCTTACAGGGTCAACATTTCCCTTTTCTCCACATCCCCACTAGCATTTGTTTGCTTTTGTATTTTTGATAAAAGTACCCATTATGAAAAGTGCAAAGTGAAATATTATTGTGGTTTTAACTTGCATTTCCCTAGTGATATTGAGCACTTCATCAACATCTATTAGTCTTTTTTTCCAATTAAAAATTATTTATTTAAGGTATTTTTTAAATTTTATATTTATTTATTTATTTATTTATTTAGTCTTTTTGAGGCAGGGTCTCCTTAGCCCCAGCTATCCTGGAACTCACTCTGTAGACCAGGCTGGCCTTGAACTCACAAAGATCCGCCTGCCTCTGCCTCCCAAGTGTTAGGATTAAAGGCGTGCAACACCACGTTTATTTATTTTTTATGTGTATGAATGTACTGTCTGCATGTAGATTTGTGCACCCGTGTCATATAATGCCGCAGAGGTCAGAAGAGGGTGTTGGATTCTCCTGGAACTGGAGCCAAATACGGTTCTCAGCCTCCATGTGGGTGCTGGGGATTGAACCCGGGTCCTTTGCAAGAGCAGTCACCACTCTTAACCGATAGGCCATCTCTCCAGCCCCTTATTTATTTATTTATTATTTATTTATTTGTCTTTTTGAGTATTAGTGTATTGTCTTCATGTATGTTAGTGTGCCTGTGTCATCAATGCCCATAGAGGTCAAAAGATGGCTTTGAATTCTGGAGTTAAGGATGGTTGTTAGATGCCATATAGATGCCGAGAACCAAACCCAGGTCCTTCACAAGAGCAGTGAGTGCTCTTAACTGCTGAGTCATCTCTCCAGCTCCTTTGCTTCAATTTTTGAAATTAGGTCTAGTTATGCAGCTCTGGGTAGCCTGGTGCTTGCTATGTAGGCCAGGCTAGGCTCAAACTCTTGGCAGTCTTCATTCGTTAGCCACCTTCATGCTAGGATTACAGATGCAATCCACCATGCCCAGTTTGTCTTCTTTGATAAATATCTATTAGGTCCCCACCTATTGTTATTTAATTTGGGAGTCTCAAAAATTATGACATTTGAGGGCTGGAGAGATGGCCTAGCGGTTAAGGGCGCTGGCTGCTCTTGCAGAGGACCCGGGTTCGATCCCCAGCACCCACATGGTGGCTAAGAACCGTCTTTAACTCCAGTTCCAGGGGATTGGACACCCTCTACTGATCTCTGCTGCATTGCATGACACAGGTGCACAAAGCTACATGCAGACAGTACATTCATACACATAAAAAAAAAGACAAAAAAAATTATGACATTTATGTATTTGTGTATGTGGGGGAGGGGTACACATGCCACTCTGTGTGTGTGTGTGTGTGTGTGTGTGTGTGCACATGTGTGGTGAGGAAAGGTCAGAAGACAGTTTGTAGGAGTTGGTTTTCTTTTTCCATCCACCATGCAGATCCTGATGATTGAACTCAGTTAGGCTTGGTTGCAAACACTGGTACCTGCTGAGCCATCTTCCTGGCTCTGTCATTTTGAGACAAGGTTTCATGCATCCCAGGCTGGCCTCAATCTCATTATGTAGCCAAGACTTCTTTCTAGAGCTCCTGATCTTGCCTCAGATACCCCTGTACTAAGATTATAGGTATATAAAAACATGCCTGGTCCTTGATGACCTTTGAAATTGTTTTTGTTGTTGTTGTTTTGTTTTGTTTTAAAACCAGAGTGGTGATGCTTTTTTAAAAATTTTTATTTATTTATTTATTTTTGGTCTTTTTGAAACAGGGTATCCTGTAACGGCAGCTGTCTTGGAACTTACTATATAGATCAGGCTGGCCTTGAACTTACAGAGATCTACCTGCCTCTGCCTCCCAAGTGCTACCACAGCCAGCTGGTGCATGTTTTAAATCCCAGCACTTAGGAGATGGAGGCAGGCAAATCTCTGTGAATTCCAGGCCAGCCTTGTCTACACAGGGAATTCTAGGCCAGTCAGGGATACATATTGAGACCTTGTCTCAAAAAAAAAAATCTTTTTTGCTGTTGAGTTAAATTCTTTATGTTTCAGATCATAATCCCTCATCAATGTGTGGCTTGGAAATATTTCTCCTGGGTTATAGTTATACTGTCAAGATCTCCATTATTGTGGGAAATTTTTCAGCTTGATATAATATCATTTGTCTACTTTTTCTCTTGTTGCCTGTGTTTGGAAGCTAAAACAAAAACAAAAACAAAACATCACGAACCATTTCTCATGCTGATACCATGTAATTTGTTGCTATTTTCTTCTGGAAGTTTCTTTCTTTTTTCTTTTTTTTTTTTTTTTTTTTTTTTGAGATTGTCTCCCTGCAGTCCCAGCTGACCTGAACTCACTTTGTAGACCAGGCTGGCCTTGAACTCACAGAGATCTGCCTGCTTCTGCCTCCCAAGTGCTGGGATTAAAAGCATCCACCACCATGCCTGGCTTTATTTCTTATTTTTAGTATTTTATTTATTTTTATTTTATGTGTATGAATGTATTGCCTGCGTGTATGTAAGGGCACCTATGTTGTACAATGCCTGGGAAGGACAGAAGTGTCAGGGTGTGAATTCTGAAAAGACCTGGAGTCCATTTGAAATGCAGAGGCATTCAAGGCAGGGGCCAAGAAACTGGCTCTACCAGCCTGCCTTTGGTTATGGAACAGTGGGCCATCACAGAATACTCAGGAATCTTCTGCCCCTTTGAAAAGATGGAGAACACCCTTCCCCTGCCTCCCACCTAAGGTCTTACCTCCTCCCTTAAATTCCCTGGCCAGAGGCCATTCAGTGCTGGCTCTGTTTTTCCTTTGAGCTTAGCCCTGGCTAACCTGAAATAAACTTTGTCCCAGAATGCCTAAAACCTGTGGTCTCTTTATTTATTTGGGAGGAGAGGGCCATAACCTTACATTCTGGTGCCCTGGACTCGGATCCCAGTTTTGGTCGTCCTCCCTCCACCCCCGTCAGGGTAGTTGGTAAGGCCTCCAGCCAGACAGGTTACCAGGTGCAGGCTAGACAGCACCCACCATCAATTTAGCCAAAAGTACTGTCTCTACTCCTTCTCCCACCCTACTTTATCCCTGTGTGCCTGCAAGTTCGAGTTCGTGTGCATGGTATGGTTTCACGGTTCTGACGGGCTATGCAATCCGATTGGGCCCTAATCCATGGTTCTGCTGGGGTCATTTCACCTCATCGGGCACTCACCACATGGTGACTGAGCATGGGGCTGATACATGTGGCCCAACTTATAAGACCCCTTAAGTTGCCTTGGGGCCAGCTGGCCGGGCATCTGAATGAGGAGAGGCGCTATCTCCCTCCCCTCTCTTACTGTGTGACCCTGTGTATGTCCTGCCGCTTCTGCCTCAACATTCCCTCTTCTTTCTTCTCCAAACTCTCATCTACTGTTTTCTGCCTCTGTTTTTCCTGTGCTCTCTTCCTTCACCTTTTAGCCTCCCGTTTTTTTGTTTTGTTTTGTGTGTTTTTGTTTGTTTGTTTTTTGTTTTTTTCTGTTTTCTGTTTTGAACTCTCCTGAGAACTGTTGTATCAGAGAGTTCCCCAGCCTGTCTGGGGCCCTGTCTAGACTGCTGTCTTCCAGGATGCTGGAATCAGAATCCGGACCCGTTTTCTTTTTGGTTCCCCCTGTAAATTTCGGGATGCTGGCTTTAAGGGCTCGAGGACCCCGTTTCATAGTCATCCCCCCATGCTGGTCATGTGGGCATGTGGAATCTGACCAGCACCCCTGAAACTACAGTGGATGCACTTTAGTCTTCAGAAGGTGCTTCTGAGGGTAAAAGCTTTACTTCCTAAAGATCTCTCTCTCTCTCTCTCTCTCTCTCTCTCTCCTTCCTTACCCTCTCTCAAACCCTAATATGGGAACCTCACACTCAAAAGGTGAAGCCCAGGTGTCACCCCCATGGAGTGTCTCCTACGCTCTTCAGAAGAACTCAGCCTCTCTAAGGAAATCGATCCTAAAGACCTTAAGAGACTCTGCTCTACTATCTGTCCAGGGTAGCAATTAGATAATGATATTATTTGGCCTGAGATGGGTACACTAGATCCCATAATTCTCACATCTTTGAGAGACTTTTGGCAGTGCTCCAGTAGATGGTCGGAATGTCTCTATGTACAGGCATTCTTTGCCCTTCACTCATGCCCTTCCCTCTATTCCTCCTGTGACCTCATCAGGTTCTCTTGGCCTTCAGAAGGCTTCCTGGGAAATAGTTAATTTTGATAAGCTTCGGGAAGTCATTCAAGATAAGAGTAAAATTCTTTCCAATTTCTATTTAGACTCACCCACATTCTCATAAGATGTACTCAATACGGAGGGCTGGAGAGATGGCTCAGCAGTTAAGAGCACCAACTGCTCTTGTAGAGGACCCAAGGGTCAATTCCCAGCACCCACATGGTGGCTAGGAACCATCTTTAAACTGGGCATGGTGGTGCACACCTTTAATCCTAGCACTGGGTAGGAAGAGGCAGGTGGATCTCTGTGAGTTCAAGGCCAGCCTGGTTTACAGAGTGAGTTCCATGCCAGCTGGAGCTACAGGGAGACGCTGTCTCAAAAAAATATACTTAATATGACCCTGAGTCTCATGAAAACACTCTTAATGATAAACCACCATTTTATTCTCCAATGCACTCCTGATATAAGTGTTAGGTCTGGGCTTCCTAGAATCCCAAGGGACACACAGGTGCCCACTTCCTCCAGAGGCTGTCAATCCTCTGACCTCTTCCTCAGTATCTGAGCGCCCCCATGGCTACAAATGGGTGGCTCCAGTCGCCATCTTGCCCCTGCTCCTGCTCCTCTTCCACCACGTGCCTGCAGGCGGCCCACTCTGGCAGTTCCACATGGAAGTAAATCATGTTCCTGGAGTGACTAAGCCTCATGTGTCTTTTATCTGGGGGTTTGCACCTTTATAACCTAATATAATGGTGCTGTGACTCTATCTGGGGCCTGAGATATTTTTTTCTCCCCGGGAAAAGAACCACCTTTTTATTGGAAGTCCTGGGATGGACTTGCCAGCAGCGTGTTTCTCCGGACAACCAGCTTCCACGTTTCACAATGCGGTACCACTCTGCCCTCCGGCGCTCTTCCTCCTTACCCCCCCCCCCCCCCCCACTTCTGCCCCTTGGCTCTCCCACACCACCATGCATGCACTGTCATGCCCTGCTGTCACTACAGCCCACCCCTGCTCCCGCACGCAGACTGTTTCCATGCCAGCCATGCTAATCCATGCCCACTCCTCAGCAGCCATCCTGAGGCTGTTCCATTTCCATGAAGGCACTGAGCCACAACCACTTGATCTAGACCACCTGGCAGGAAGCTTGAATTGACATCAGAGCTTATAACAACTAATGCCATGTTCTAATTCTTTTATAATTCATTTAATGTCATGTTCTGATCCTCTCACAATTTTGGTTTTTGGGTTTTATATTGGATTATTATAAAATGGCAATTGAAATTCCATTAATACATTTTTATGTTAGAGTAACCAGGTTTTATTTTACTCTTTTTTCTTTTTTTTTTTTCTTTTCATGTCTAAAATATGGAATGCTTCACGAATTTGCGTGTCATCCTTGCGCAGGGGCCATGCTAATCTTCTCTGTATCGTTCCAATTTTAGTATATGTGCTGCCGAAGCGAGCAGTGTTTTACTCTTTTTTCATCCGTTTCAAAATACAATCAATTTTTCATGTTTACTTTTGTATGGATAGTTAATTTTTTTTAGAGTCTTTTGTCTGAGATTTTTACATCATTTGGCTTTTTAACAAACACTGTTTTCTTTTTTGTTTTTATATTTTGTTTACAAGACTCTTACCTAATTTTTTTGTTTTGTTTTGTTTTTTTGGTCTTTTTGAGACAGGGTCTCCTTGTAGCCCCAGCTGTCCTGGAACTCGCTCCGTAGACCAGGCTGGCCTTGAACTCACAAAGATCCACCTGCCTCTGCCTCCCAAGTGCTAGGATTAAAGGCATGTGCCACCACACCTGACTCTTACCTAATTTTAAGGGATTATTTCAGATTTTGGCATTTTATCACATTTTGGCATTTTCCATTTCATTGTTTTTTCTTTATAAACCCCATTTTATTCAGAAACCCATTTTTGTGTCTGCTTCTGGATACAAGCCTCTGTAGCTGAGATTAAGAAGGTGTGCCAAACACACCCCATTCCACCTGGCATCCAGCTTTTGCCTCAGGCAGTAAACTTTCATCTGGCTGTCTATCCTTGAGGGACTTTTTGATTTTTTCCACTAACAATAAATTTATTCACAGTAAATTGGCAGGTAATATATGCAAGCCACCAGATCTGCCTGCCTGCCTGCCCTGTCCGCCATCCTTCACAGGCTGCACAAACACTCTGTTCTGCAAAGCACAGTATGGGCATGCAGGCTGTTTTCCACCTAAGTAGATGTCTTAAACTCTAAATGATTCTGTGTAAATGTGACAATTGCAATTAATGGTTCCACAGCCCTGGACAATGATGGACAACTTTAGATTTATGTGTGCAGCAGATCAGGGAACTGAGAATTTTCTGTGCCTTACCATCAAGTTATTCTGGGTACCAACACTTACCTATGACATTCTAGAAAAAAAAGGGGAGGGGGATTTTCCCATTGTCCATAGTTAATGGATACAGTTAAGTCATGAGTCTGCAACAAACTGTCTGTGTGTTATGACTGTTTTTCAATGTGTTTTTGTATCTGTCATGTGTCCATGTTCTCCTGTGTGTTAATTTCTGTCAAAATAAAGTGGCCATTTACTTCAAACTTCTTTCATTCTATATTGTGCACAAAAACAAAAATTAAATTAAGTTTACTTTTGGCATGTCTCTTAACATTTTTTTTCAAAGGCCTGATTGGGTCATGGGTTCCTAGGCTTCTACACTGCTTATATTTCTTATTGGTCCAAACTATTTTCTCCACAGGTACTATAACTAAAAATTTTCCTTTCCAGTTTTTTCTTGTGTCCAGACCTCTTAAGACCTGATTTTTTACCTTTACAGGTTCACTAACAGATTTTTTTTCTTGTCTCCTACTTAACCAGGCTTCTGAGGTTTTTTTTTTTTTTTTGGTCTTTTCGAGACAGGGTCTCCCTGTAGCCCCAGCTGTCCTGGAATTAACCAGGCTTCTGAAAGCTGTGCCACCATCCTTCTGACCAGAGACCATTTTAAAAATCCCTGGATTCATTCATACTCTGGTACTTGGACAGTGGCACATGACTTCCCCTGCAATCTCTTCCCTCCAATGAAACAGCCTAAATACCTTTGGTATTGTCAGCTCCTAAATCATTGTATATATAATTCTGTTTTGTATCACTTGTTAAAGTATTTCAATCAGTTCATAGTTTTGAGAACCAAAGGTGTAAGACATCAATGCCAGCATAATAAGGGAACTATTAGTCATCTCTGCTTTAGCAGTGCAAATAATTAGACCTCCATGTTTTAAATAATATTTCTAAAAGTGTTTTTTTTCCAATCCATGTGACTGTTCAGTACAAACACTAGGATAAAAGTCTCTTGAAGGAATGTTTGGATGTGTATGATATTGTTGAACAGCATATTAAGATTTCTCTGTGTATGATAGAAATGCATGATAGCAATGCATGTGTCTCTGCTCAGTACAACCTTTACAAACTTTCATCACCAACTTTATTTATTAGAACCTTATTTATGAGTGTATGCATGAAGTACTGTTCACTTTTAAGAATTCTATAATGTAATTATGGCATATACAAGAAATTGTGTTCCACATAGCAGTTACTATATACCTTGTTACAGCCTCAGGTGAAACAGACATATATAAATATTGAATTACACATACATACTAAAACTGTTTTATATATCTGTTATAGTTTGCACATGTTACTTTTAATATTTTTTTAATATTGTTTTTTAATTTTTTATGTATTTCTGTATATGTATGAATGTACTGTCTGCATGTAAGTGTGTGTACCCGTGTCGTGCAATGCCGCGGAGGTCAGAAGAGGGTGTTGGATTCCCCTAGAACTGGAGTTCTCCTGGAATTGGAGTTTCAGACGGTTCTCGGCCGCCATGTGGGTGCTGGGGATCGAACCCGGGTCCTCTGTAAGAGCGGTCGGAGCTCTTAACTGCTAGGCCATCTCTCCAGCCCCTACTTTTAATATGTTTAAGAAAAATTAGGTTTTACTTCCGGTGACCACATGGACAGTCCGCATGTAACCAATTTGGGTGAGCCCTAAGTATTTCCTGTCTGCTTTTGGTATGTGATAATGTCCCTCCCCCTTCCTTTTCCTTCTCAAAGCTATAATTAAAAAATCTGGGGACAAGTGACATGGCCTTCATTTAAGAAGGTACTGGTTTTACCCTCTTTATTATCTTGGGATTGTTTCAAGGGCTATGTTAGAACTTTTTTGCATTTCATGGTTTAAATCCATTGTACTTTGGGTACCTAAATGATCTTTATAGACCTTAAAGAACAAATCGTAGGCCTTACTGCACAAGTTTAATGTCAACTTGATAATACCTGAGCTGAGAAACTTCAATAATTGCCTTCATTGGACAGGCCTGTGCCCGTTGTGGGCAATGCCATCCTTGGCCAGATATTTCTATATTGTATACAATAGGCTGAACATGAGCCAGCAAACAAGCCAGTAAGTAGCATCCTTTCCTAGTCTGTGATGCAGATACTACCACCAGGATCCTACCATGGGCCTTTATTATTAGAATATTTTGCCATAGCAATTAAGAATTTATTAAGAGTGCTTAAGTCAACGTTCAAGCTTTACTTAGGAGTTATATGGTAATTAAAGTACCAAATTAATTCAAATAAGCCTCATGGAGGTTTAGCAACCACGCTTAAAGCTCCAATCTGATTTGGCAAGAGGCATTTAAAGGGACAATATTTTGGCCCTGTTCTAGTCTGTCTTCCATTGCTGTGACAAAACACTCTGACCGACACCAACTTGGGGAGGAAAGGATTTATTCAGCTTACACCTCCTGGGTCACAGTTCTCACTCAGTGAGCCCAAGGCAGGAACTCAGGGCAGGAACCTGGAGGCAGGAGCTGAAGCACAGGCCATGGAGGAATGCTGTTCATTGGCTTGCTCTCCTGGCCCATGCCCAGCCTGACCTCTTATGCAGTACACAACAACCTGCCCAGGGTGGCACCACCCATAGTGGGCTGGGCCTTCCCACATTGCTCAACAATCAAGACAATACTCCACAGACATGGCCACAGGCCAGTCCAATGGAGCCAATTCCCCAACTGAGGCTCCCTCAACCCAGGTGTGTCAAGTTGACACTAAAGCTATCCAGCACAATTGACCCCTTGTCAACTTGACACACAAAACACATCACTATTAAACCACCACCTTTCCAGTTCTTATCCCCAAAGTATGATGTTAACATTAATCACAACCTAAGACAGTACAACCTTAAAAGCCCCACAGTCCTTAAAATGCCCAAACACTTAAAAAGTTCACAGTCTATTAAAAGTCTCTTAACTGTGGGCTGTTGTAAAATCCAAAGCAAGTACTGTCTTATTTCAAAGGGAAGAATCAGGCACTCTCAAACAAAACCTAAGTCCAGCAAAGTAGCTCAAGGCTGGACACCTGGGATTCACTCACGATCTTCTGGGCTCCAAAGGGTTTCAGCAGCTCCCCCCCTCTTACTCTGCCATCTGTGGCACACACAGCTCATCTCAAAGTGGCCGACTCCATTTCACACCTGCTGCTGCTCTTGGTGGTCATCCCATGCTCTTGGCATCTCCAAAAAGCTGGGGTCACCACTGAAACTGAGGCAGCACCTTCACCAATGGTCTCTTCTCACCTCTCCTGGTGCAAAGCCTCAGCTTCTCTCCATGACCCCTGCAATCCTGGGGTCTTCACTGCAACCAAGGTGCACTTCCACCAATGGTCTTTCCTGACCTCTCACAGTGCCAAGATTTGGCTGCTCTCTGTGACCCCCTCAAATTTCAACACCAGAACCATATAGGAGACTCTTACACACTACCAAGTCCTGCTTCTGGCTTGAGATGGAGGCTCAGGCCCCTTCTGGAACCTAACTTCTGTGTGCTGACCCTGAAGAAATTCTTCCCAGAAGATTTCACCACAGTGATGCTGGTCTCTTGTTCCTTACAGCTGATTCTTCAGCCCCAGCTAACCAGCATCAATTGTCCCAGTACAACAAAGATTTCACTTCAGGTTCTGGTCTCTTGTTACTTATAGCTGATTCTTTGGCCCCAGCTGACCAGAACCCACAGATTACACAGTCCTGATGATCTCTGCTTTTCTTTGAAACTAGAACTGTCACAAGCCAGGCCTCCATCTTCTACAGCTCCTTCAGCAAAACTGCTCCAAGCTCCACAGCAATGATCTTTAGGCATTCAATGATCTTCCTAGCCCAAAGTTCCAAATGCCTCCACAATCCTTCCCCAAAACACCAAGGTCAGGTCTGTCACAGCAAAACCCCACTTCTGGTACCAATTTCTGTTCCAGTTTGTCTTCCATTGCTGTGACAAAACACTCTGACCGACACTAACTTGGGGAGGAAGGAAAGGGTTTATTCAGCTTACACCTCCTGGGTCACAGTTCATCACTTAGGAAGCCCAAGGCAGGAACTCAGGGCAGGAACCTGGAGGCAGGAGCTGAAGCACAGGCCATGAAGGAATGCTGTTCACTGGCTTGCTCTCCTGGCCCATGCCCAGCCTGACCTCTTATGTAGTACACAACAACCTGCCCAGGGTGGCACCACCCATAGTGGGCTGGGCCCTCCCACATTGCTCAACAATCAAGACAGTACTCCACAGACATGGCCACAGGCCAGTCCAATGGAGCCAATTCCTCAATCGAGGCTCCCTCAACCCAGGTGTGTCAAGTTGACACTAAAGCTATCCAGCACAGGACCCTACTCTCTGAGGTCAACTAAGTCCTAGGGTCCTGCATCAAAACCTTTGTACATGTCCTATGGCAGTGAGTCACCACTCATCGAGGGCCAGGGAGGTCTTGGAGATTCACTTAAAAGTCCTTCATCTGAGCTGGGTGTGGTGGCACACGCCTTTAATCCTAGCTTCTTCTTGGGAATTCACCCACCCATAACCTTCCCCAGAGAACAATCAGCAGTTAGGTATCCTAGCAACCTAACGGCCTTAAACTATACCAACTGGGGCTGTTTCCTCCTGCTCGCTCCAATATATTCTGCCTTACAAAAATAAAATTTGAGATTTTGATCAGATTCTTGTCTTGGTCTCCTTCTTTGTGTCTAGTTTGTCTCTCATTCAGGTTACTTTCTCCTCAGGCCCTTGTTGAAGACCCCACAGACTGGGGCAAGTGGCACCCAACGTGGTGCTCAAAGTACAAGAGCTGACCTGAATGCCGCTCACCAGAGAGGATGTCCTTCCTCCCTTGGATCACCACCCAGCCAGTGAGTGAAGATCTGCATGGAGATCACCACAGGAGCACCCACCTGTGATACAGATCAGAAGAGGTAAGTAGAGTGACGCAATCATGGAACAAACACTCAGTAAGCATGAATTGTTTATCCAAGGGTTAAAAACTTCTCTCAAGACTCGAGGAACTAGGGTTAAAAAAAAGGATTTAGTTGATTTCTTCATTTTTCTGGAGGACGTCTGTCCTTGGTTCCCTCAAGAAGGAACCATAGATGAAAAACGATGGAGCCATGTTGGCGACTGCCTAAAAAACTATTACCAAGCCTTCGGCCCTGAAAAGGTCCCTGTACAGGCATTTTCTTATTGGAATCTCATAAATGATGTTCTACAGTTTGTTCATTTTCAAAATTAATACAAGATGGTGAACATTATCTCAAAAAAGGTTTTAAGGCTAGTCAAATCTCTCCTTGTTCAAAAGTCCCCCCCTAAAGGCCATGGTCTCTCTCCTTCACCTGTAGATGCCCCTCTGTCTCAATCCCCATACCAGAGCCTAAAAGTGATCTCCCACCTGAAGATCCTACTTCCAAATCTCTTTACCCTGTCCTATCAGAATTTAAATCCCAAGCCTCCCATGATGATTCCCTCTCCCCCGAGGAAGAGACTGACCCCAAGGAGGAGGCTTCTAGGTATCATAATCCAGACTGGCCCCCTCAGGCACCTTCAGATCCATTTCCCCCGCCCTATAATAGCCCCCCCTTTTTGCGCCCCAGTGTTCAATGCTCAATATGACTTAGAAAAAATAACTAGGCAAGCCACTGTTAAGCTTTCTCGAGAAGCACAATCCCTTAAAACATTGCTCCAAGTCAAAAAGGAAAGGTCTCAATTACTTAGGCAACTGCATGATCTTGACTTAGAAATTAGTCCCCCCTGTTCCTCCTGCTCGAAAACCTTCCTCTAAAAACAAAACTGAAAGTAAAACCCTTCATGCCTTCCCAGTAACCCAATCCCATTCCAAAACCACTAAGAAAGATTTTATTGAGGCTACGCCTCCAAACTCTGATGAAGGAGACACAGAGGCAGAGGGAGAAATGGAGGCAGAGGAGCCTGGGGAGTCGGAAGCCACGGGGGAAGAGGGAGATGAGAAAACAGAAAACAAAACTCTAATTACTAAAAATCAACTGTACTGCCTTCTTAAATTTAAACACATAAAAGAATTTAAAAATGCGGTTTCTTCCTATGGTCCTGTCACCACTTTTACTATTTTATTATTAGAATCTCTTAGTGAAGACTGGCTTACGGTTAATGATTGGAACTTGTTGACTAAGGCTACTTCAACAAGAGGAGATTTTCTCCTATGGAAAGCTGATTATACTGAAAGGTGCCAGGATGCTGCCTGCTGTAATTTGGCCGCCCCTGGCCCCTCTAAAGCCTGGACCTTAGACAAATTATTGGGAAACTGTCCTTATGACACAAATGAGAATCAGGCAAAATTTTCTCCTGGACTACTCACACAAATTCAACACGCTGCCCTTAAGGCTTGGAAAAATCTCCCCTCCAAAGGGTCTGCTATCACTTCTCTTGCCAAAATTCGACAGGGACCACATGAGCCCTATAGTGAATTTGTAGGCCATTTTACACAGGCTGCTGAATGCCTCATGGGCAGAGAAGAAACTGACAATGAGTTCGTCAGGCATCTTGCATTTGAAAATGCCAACTTGGCTTGTCAAGCAGCTATACGCTTGCATCTCCATGGTAAAAATATCTCTGACTTTATACAACTTTGTGCTGACATAGACCCAGCTTCTCGCAATATCGGGATAGCCATAGGGGCTGCTCTTAAGGACTTTACCCAGGGAATCAATCCTAAAACTTGCTTTAATTGCAAACAGCCAGGTCATTTTGTAAAAGAATGCACAGTTCCCAAAGCTGAACAACCGCTTCTGTCCTCCCTGTGTCCACAGTGCAAATGAGGCAAGCATTGGGCCTCTGAATGCCACTCTAAAACCAACATACTAGGAAATCCTCTGCATCCAAGACAGGGAAACTTGATGCGGGGCCAGCCCCAGGGCCCCCACAACCACCCAGGACTGAGTCCTGGGGCAGTCAGTTTCGTCCCTCAGTCAGCTAAAACCTGGTAAACAAAACGTCACTGCCCTCCACCGAGCAACCACCGGCAGTGCAGGATTGGACCTCTGTTCCACCTCTGAGTCAATATTAACCCCTGATATGAGAACTCAAGTTCTTCCCACTGGGATCTTTGGCCTCTTGCCTCAGGGCACTTTTGGCCTTGTTCTTGGATGTGCCAGTTCTACCATTCAGGGCCTCACCATCTCTCCTGGAGTTATTGACAATACCTATACTGAAGAGATCAAACTTATGGCCACTGCCTCTCAAGGACCAATTACAATTTCCCCTGGCCAACGAATTGCTCAATTAATATTACTCCCTCTCAATAATAAAAATCCCCATTATAAACAAAAAAGAGGCCCTGATGGATTTGGGTCATCAGATGTTTATTGGGCAAAAGAAATCACTCAAAAAGACCCCTATCAAATTAAAACTAAAAGGAAAGACATTCGAAGGTCTCATGGACACTAGTGCCGATGCCACAATTGTTTCTAGTAAAAATTGGCCTTCATCTTGGCCCCTCACAGCCTCAATGACTCATCTAAAGGGAATTGGACACACCTCTAACCCTTTACAGAGCACTGAGGTTATTCCATGGGAGGATGAGGAGGGCAACCAAGGCACTGTACAGCTCTATATAGTTACAGGCTTACCGGTCAACCTCTGGGGCAGAGACATTCTCTCTCAAATGGGGCTCATTATGTGCAGCCTTAATGAACTGGTCACTCAACAAATGCTCAATCAAGGCTTTCTCCCCAGACAAGGGTTAAGTAAACATTCCCAAGGAACAAAAGAACTTATCCACGTTACAAAAAAACCTAACCATAATGGCATTGGCTATAAAAATTTATTCTAGTGGCAGTTGACATGCCTGTACGCCATGCAGATAAAATATCATGGAAAACAACAAAACCTGTATGGGTTGATCAGTGGCCTTTAAATTCTGAAAAACTAGCTGCAGCTACAATGTTAGTACAGGAACAACTCACTGCAGGTCACATTGAACCTACCACCTCCCCCTGGAATACTCCTATTTTTGTCATAAAAAAAGGTCAGGAAAATGGAGACTACTTCAGGATCTCAGAGAAATTAATAAAGCTATGGTGTCTATGGGGGCTCTTCAGCCAGGCCTCCCTTCCCCTGTAGCAATACCCACTGGGTATCATAAAATTATCATCGATCTAAAAGATTGTGTTTTCACAATCCCCTTACATTCTGAAGACCACAAATACTTTGCATTTAGCCTGCTAGTGGTCAATTTTAAAGGCCCTATGCCAAGGTTCCAATGGAAGGTTTTACCTCAGGGAATGGCAAACAGTCCTACATTATGTCAAAAATTTGTAGCTCAAATTATTGATCCATTTAGACAGCAATGGCCTTCTGTATATTTAATTCATTATATGGATGACATCCT
>VZQC01006591.1:52371-65636 GCA_009823505.1 Rhizomys pruinosus
GTTCCAGAAGGGGCCTGAGCCTCCATCTCAAGCCAGAAGCAGGACTTGGTAGTGTGTAAGAGTCTCCTATATGGTTCTGGTGTTGAAATTTGAGGGGGTCACAGAGAGCAGCCAAGTCTTGGCACTGTGAGAGGTCAGGAAAGTCCATTGGTGGAAGTGCACCTCAGTTGCACTGAAGACCCCAGGATTGCAGGGGTCATGGAGAGAAGCTGAGGCTTTGCACCAGGAGAGGTGAGAAGAGACCATTGGTGAAGGTGCTGCCTCAGTTTCAGTGGCAACCCCAGCTTTTTGGAGATGCCAGGACTACGGGACGACCACCAAGAGCAGCGGCAGGTGTGGAATGGAATCGGCCTGGGCCTGCGAGATGAGCTGTGTGTACCAAGGATGGCAGAGTCAGAGAAGGGGAGCAAGCCAGTGAACAGCATTCCTCCATGGCTTGTGCTTCAGCTCCTGCCTCCAGGTTCCTGCCCTGAGTTCCTGCCTTGGGCTCTCTGAGTGATGAACTGTGACCCAGGAGATGTAAGCTGAATAAACCCTTTCCTCCTCCCCAAGTTGGTGTCAGTCAGAGTGTTTTGTCACAGCAATGGAAGACAAAGTAGAACACCACGTTACAAAAAAACCTAATCATAATGGCATTGGCTATAAAAATTTATTCTAGTGGTGGTTGACATGCCTGTATGCCATGCAGATAAAATATCATGGAAAACAACAAAACCTGTATGGGTTGATCAATGGCCTTTAAATTCTGAAAAACTAGCTGCAGCTACAATGTTAGTACAGGAACAACTCACTGCAGGTCACATTGAACCTACCACCTCCCTCTGGAATACTCCTATTTTTGTCATAAAAAAAGGTCAGGAAAATGGAGACTACTTCAGGATCTCAGAGAAATTAATAAAGCTATGGTGCCTATGGGGGCTCTTCAGCCAGGCCTCCCTTCCCCATAGCAATACCAACTGGGTATCACAAAATTATCATCAATCTAAAAGATTGTTTTTTTCACAATTTCCTTACATCCTGAAGACCGCAAATACTTTGCATTTAGCCTGCCAGTGGTCAATTTTAAAGGCCTTATGCCAAGGTTCCAATGGAAGGTTTTACCTCATGGAATGGCAAACAGTCCTACATTATGTCAAAAATTTGTAGCTCAAATTATTAATCCATTTAGACAGCAATGGCCTTCTGTATATTTAATTCATTATATGGATGACATCCTCCTGGCTGGCTCTGACTCTGCTCAACTCCTTATTTACTCCCCAAAACTTTCCAAGAGTCTTATAGGAGCTGGTATTCAAATAGCACCTGATAAAATTCAATTAAAACCTCCTTATTTATTTTTAGGCTTTGAGCTATTCCATCATAAAATCCTTTCACAAAAGGCTCAGCTCAAAACTAATCATTTAAAAACCTTAAATGACTTCCAAAAACTTCTGGGAAATATCAATTGGCTCAGACCTTATCTTAAGTTAACTACTGGAGAACTTAAGCCTCTTTTTGACATCCTTGAAGGGGACCCGGATCCCACCTCTAGTCGTTCGCTAACAGCCCCCACCCTAAATGCTCTTTGAGCGGTGGAAACTGCAATACTAAACCAAAGAGTCATCTTTATCTCTTACAAAAAAACCTCTTCTCCTAATTATTTGTTACTGAATTCACCCCCACTGGAGTATTTTGGCAAGAGGGACTCCTTTTCTGGGTACATTTGCCTGTTTCACCACCCAAAGTTCTTACACATTATACCTCCTTGGTGGCAGAACTTATAAAAACTGGACACGATCAAAGCAAAAAAATATTTGGTAAAGACCCAAACAAGATTATCCTGCCCTATTCCCCTGCTCAGATTTAATGGTTAATGTAAAATGATGATAACTGGTCCATATCCTGTACCTCTTTTCAGGGAATCCTTGACAATCACTACCCTGCTAACAAGCTTCTCCAGTTTCTAAGGGTCCAACCATTTGTTTTCCCTACACTGACTTCTCCCCAACCCCTTCCTCATGCCTCCCTCTTCCTTACCGATGGCTCCTCTAACCGAGTGGTGGCTTTCACCATAGACAATCATGCCAATTCCTTTCGATCCCCATTTCACTCTGCTCAATTAGTTGAACTTTTTGCCGTTTTACAAGTTTTTCAATACCTCCCAAATACCCCATTTAATCTATATACTGATAGTGCTTATACTGCTCAATCCATCCCCCACTTGGAGACTGTACCCTATATAAAACCAACCACAAATGCCACTCCTCTGTTTTTTTCCATTCAACAGCTCATACATTCCAGGCAACACTCCTTTTATATAGGCCATATTCATGCTCATTCTGGTCTTCCTGGACCTTTAGCCATAGGCAATGCAATAACTGATAAGGCTACACAACTTGCCCTTCTTGCTGAACTTGACCCTGTGACTCAAGCCAAGAAAGCCCACACTTTACATCACCTTAATGCTCAGACCTTATGTATTCTTTTTAAAATCACTAGAGAACAGGCTCATCAAATTGTTAAACAATTGTTCTAGTTTGTGTTCCATTGCTGTGGACACCAACTTGGGGAGGAAAGGGTTTATTCAGCTTACATCTCCTGGGTCACAATTCATCACTTAGGGAGCCCAAGGCAGGAAATCAGGGCAGGAACTGGGAGGCAGGAGCTGAAGCACAGGCCATGGAAGAATGCTATTCACTGGCTTGCTTCCCTGGCCCATGCCCAGCCTGCCTTCTTATACGGTACACAACAACCTGCCCAGGGTGGCACCACCCATATTGGGCTGGGCCCTCCCACATTGTCCAAAAATCAAGACAATACTCCACAGATGTGGCCACAGGCCAGTCCAATGGAGCCAATTCCCCAATTGAGGCTCCCTCAACCCAGGTGTGTCAAGTTGACACTAAAGCTATCCAGCACAACAATGTACAAACTGTGTCACTTTCCTACCTGTTCCCCACTTGGGCATAAATCCCAGGGGTCTGGTTCCCAATGAGATATGGCAGATGGATGTAACACATGTTCCCTCATTTGGTAATCTTAAATATCTCCATGTTACTGTGGATACCTTCAGTGGATTTATTTTTGCTAGTCTCCATGGTGGAGAAGCTTCAAATAATGTCATCGCTCATGTACTCAATTGTCTTGGTGTCACGGGAAAATCTAATATTATTATTATTTTTTTAATTTTATTTATTTCCGTATGTGTATGAATGTATTGTCTGCATGCAAGTTTGTGCACCCGTGATGTGCAACGCCACGGAGGTCAGAAGAGGGTGTCGGACTCCCCTGGAACTGGAGTTCTCCTATCATTGGGGTTTCAGACAGCTCTCAGCTGCCATGTGGGTGCTGGGGATCGAACCCAGGTCCTCTGCAAGAGCAGTCAGCGCTCTTAACCGCTAGGCCATCTCTCCCGCCCAAAAATCTAATATTATTAAGACTGATAATGGTCCTGGTTATACAGGAAAAAAATTCCAAGACTTCTGTCACCAACTTCAAATCAAACATATTACAGGCATACCCTACAATCTCCAGGGTCAAGGAATCATTGAGCGTGCCCATCAAACCATTAAAAACACTCTCCAAAAACTAAAAACAGGAGATCTATACCCCATAAAAGGCTCACCAAGAAATATTCTCCATCATACCCTATTTGTTCTCAACTTCTTAACACTGGATGTCCAGGGAAAATCTGCAGCTGAATGTCTATGGCACCCACAAACTGATAAAAATTATGCCACTGCTATGTGGAAAGACCCCCTCACCTCCCAGTGGAATGGTCCCGATCCAATACTCATATGGGGTCGAGGACACATTTGCATCTTTAACACCAAGGAGNCAGGGTCATGTACTACTCCTCATGTGCCTACAGGTTTGAAGTCTGGGCACTCAATGACAGAGATCAGGAAACCAGGCTTCTTAATTGTTCAGAATGACAGTTTTCCTCTTGCCTCTCCATTTCACTTTCCTTTGACATACTTGACCCATGCACCCACCGATATCCAGGAGCCACCTCAAGATATGAGAACTAATACAAGTTTTTCTGCTTTATCGGAGAACAGAACAGTGCTGACTGTAGAAACCCTGGGGGATGGGTGGGCTATCTGTCTTGGTCCTATAAGTACCACTGGTCAGTGCTTACATGGGGCATACAACCCAAACAGCTTTTCTCCGCACCAGGAGAGAAAAATATAACTTTTAAAATTACCAATCCCTCCTCCTGGCCCAGCGGCTGTGTGGCAGCTGCAGGCATCTTTTATGAAGCCCATTACTCTATTCAGCCAGTGGTAGGATAAAGATTAAAAAGACTGTCCAAAATTTTCATGCCCTAAAGACTTTAGAGTCTCTCAATAACACTAGATACCAGACAATCCAAAGTATACAATGCCTAAACGCTTCACTTCCATTCTCATGAGACGAAGTACTTTCCCTTTCTACCTCACTCTTAAAAGATTTCTCCACTGGGGCTGGAGAGATGGCTCAGCAGTTAAGAGTGCTGACTGCTCTTGCAGAGGACCTCGGTTCGATTCCCAGCACCCACATGGCAGATAAGAACTGTCTTTAACTCCAGTTCCAGGGGAATCCAATGCCCTCTTCTGACCTCTGTGGCATTGCATGACACTAGTGCACCAACCTACATGCAGATAGTACACTCATACACATAAAAAATAAATAAATAAATAAATAATAGGAAAAAAAAGAGTTAAAAAATTTCTCCACTATTAAGCTGGGTGTGTCGGCACACACCTTTAATCCCAGCACTCAGGAGGCAGAGGCAGGCAAATCTCTGTGAGTTCAAGGCCAGCTT
This sequence comes from Rhizomys pruinosus, assembly GCA_009823505.1. Classification (NCBI taxonomy): domain Eukaryota; kingdom Metazoa; phylum Chordata; class Mammalia; order Rodentia; family Spalacidae; genus Rhizomys; species Rhizomys pruinosus. The sequence goes on from VZQC01006591.1 coordinate 57,158, forward strand.
GGTCTACATAGAGAGCTCCAGGCCAGCTGGGACTAAAGGGTGACCCTATCTAAAAATACCAAGAAAAAAAAAAAACCCAACAACAACAAAAACAAAACTCCACTATTAACGATTCTGAATGCTTCCTCTGTGCACCTCTACAAAAGCCATTACTCCTTCCTCTCCCGGTGTGCAATGTTTCCAACCAAACTACTTCTGAGTGTTCCCCAACTCCCCTTCTAGGCATTCCATTGCCACCCCCGCCTCCTTATCTCAGAGGAACTGAGTACTGAGCAGCTCAGATTTCAAACTGCCCGGATTCCTCCTACAGGAATGTGACTGTCAGGGGTCAAACATCTCTGGTCCCAGGACTGGCATTCTTCTGCTCCTCTCGAGTATAAACCTGTATTTCTGCTGATTCCTCTGGCCCACACCTTCTGGTGGTTGTAGTGCCTGGTCTTACTCTTTACACTCCAGATGAGATTCAGGTGCACCTGGGAGCAGTTGCTGCCATGGGATATCTGCGGGCATTTGGAACATACCCTTGTCACAGCTCAGCAATTTTCCCAAGAACTCCATCGGCTGAACACACAGCTTGTAACTGCTACGGAAGCTACTGCACAATCCATTCAGATCCTACAATAGCAGCTTTCCTCTTTAGCAGAGGTTACCCTTCAGAATAGGTGGCCTTTGGATTTTCTTACAGCTGAGAAAGGGGGAACCTGCCTTTTTCTAGAAGAGTGTTGCTATTATGTTAATAAATCAGGAAAGGTAGAACAAAATACCCACCGTCTGCAGAAAGTAGAACATGACCTGTCACAGAGGACTCCCAATGGAGAGGGCCCCTCTAATTGGGGTCTCTGATCCTTCCTTGGCTAATGCCTCTTCTAGGCCCATTGACAGTACTAGTAGTTTTGTGCACAGTGGCTCCATGCCTTTTACAATATTTCCAAAACCAAATCCACTGCCTAACCCATACAGGATTTAACCAGCTTCTTCTCTCAGTTGCAGAAGGAAAAACTGCCTATCAGCAGTTGACCACTGCTGACCCAGACTGGGCACCGGACATCCAAAGTGACTAAGATGGAGAATCACATTCTGACTTTCCACCATAATTCTCCCACCCCCACACATTGTCCATGTTCAGTTCTCAAGCAGTTACAGAAGATAGCCCTTTGCCCATTTCCTATAAAAAGCAAAAAAGCTGGAATGTCAGGGTGTGAATTCTGAAAAGACCTGGAGTCCATTTGAAATTGCAGAGGCATTCAAGGCAGGCACCAAGAAACTGACTCTACCAGCCTGCCTTTGGTTATTGAAGAGTGGGCCATCACAGAATACTCAGGAATCTTTTGCCCTTTTGAAAAAATGGAGACTTCTGCTTAATACCCTTCCCCCTGCCCCCTACCTGAGGTCTTACCTCCTCCCTTAAATTCCCTGGCCAGATGCCTTTCAGTGTTGGCTCTGTTTTTCTTTTGAGCTTAGTTTAACCCTGGCTACCCTGAAGTAAACTTTATCCCGGAGTGCCTAAAACCTTGTGGTCTCTTTATTTGTCTGGGGGGGTGGTGGTGGTGGGAGTGTGCCATAACCTAACAAGAAGATGGCATCAGATCCTCTGTAACTGGAGTTATAGATGGATGTTTGCTGCCATGTTAGTGCTGGGAATTGAACCCAGGTTCTCTGCAAGAGCAGGCAGTGCTCTTAACCGCTGTGCCATCTTTTTATTTTTTTTAAGACAGAGTCTCACTATGTAGCCCTGGTTGGCCTTCAACTCACTATACAGACCAGGCTAGCCTCAAACTCACAGAGATGTACCTACCTCTGCCTCCTCTTGAGCTCCGGGGTTAAAGGTCTAAGCCACTATGTCTAGCAACTGCAATAGTTTACAATTTCTGTTCTTACATTTAAGTGTTCAATCCATTTTGAGTTGATTTTTGGACATCTTGTGAGATAAAGTTCCAGTTTCTATTTTTTTTTTTTCTCTTTTTACTTTTTGGGAGAAAAGTGTTCATTTGGCTCACATATCCTGGATCATAGTTCATCACTGAGGGAGTCCACCATAGGAAGTCAGGGCAGGAACCTGGAGGCAGGAGCTGAAGCACAGGCCATGAAGGAATGCTGCTTGCTGGCTTGCTCCCCTGGCCCATGCCCAGCCTGCCTTCTTATACTGTACCTAACAACCTACGTAGGTTGGCACCACAACAGTGGGCTGGATCTTCCCACATTGGTCAACAATCAAAACAATACTCCACAGACATGGCCACAGGCCAGTCCAATGGTGCCATTTCTCCAATTGTGGCTCCCTCAACCCAGGTGTGTCAAGTTGACACTAAAGCTATCTAGCACAATTGACCTTGTCATCTTGACACACAAAATACATCACTATTAAACCATCACCTTTCCATTTCTTGTCCCCAATGTATGATGTTAACATTAATCATAACATAAGACAGTAAAACTTAAAAGCCCCACAGTTCTTAAAAAGTTCAAACATGTAAAAGTTCACAGTTTGTTAAAAACTGTGGGCTCCTGTAAAATCCAAAAGAAGTACTGTCTTATTTCAAAGGGAAGAATCGCACACCTAAGCAAAAACTAAGTCCAGCAAAGTAGCTCAAAGCTGGACATCTGGGATTCACTCACAATCTTCTGGGCTCCAAAGGGTTTTGGCAGTTCCACTTCTCTGACTCTGCCATCCACAGTCCACACAGCTCATCTCGCAGGCCCAGGCCAGCTCCATTACACACCTGCTGCTGCTCTTGGTGGTCATCCCATGGTCCTAGCATCTCCAAAAAGCTTGGGTCTCCACTGAACCTGAGGCAGCACCTTCACCAATGGTCTCTTCTGACCTCTCCTGGTGCAAAGCCTCAGCTTCTCTCCATGACCCCTGCAACCCTGGGATCTTCACTGCAACTGAGGTGCACTTCCACCAATGGCCTTTCCTGACCTCTCACAGTGTCAAGCCTTGGCTGCTCTCTGTGACCCCTTCAAATTCCAACACCAGAACCATATAGGAGACTCTTACACATTACCAAGTCCTGTTTCTGGCTTGAGATGGAGGGTTGGGCCCCCTCTGAACCACAGGTTCTGTGTGCTGACCCAGAGGAAATTCTTTCCAGAAGATTTCACCACAGTGATGCTTGTCTCTTGTTATTTACAGCTGATTTTTCAGCCCCAGCTAACTAGCATCAATTGTCCCAGTAAAACAAAGCTTTCACTTTAGATTCTGGTCTCTTGTTACTTACAGCTGTTTCTTCAGGCCCAGATGACCAGAAACCACAGATTCTGGATTAAAAAATATCATGCAAACAGCCTTGATGGTCTCTGTTTCCCCTTGAAGCTTCAGAAGCCAGGCCTCTATAGTCTACAACTCTTTCAGCATAACTTTTCCAAGTTCCACAGCACCAAAGTTTAGACAATGAATCTTTAGCCCAAAGTTCTAAATGCTTCCATAATCCTTCCCCAAACCACCAAGGTCAGGTCTGTCACAGCTCTAGTCCTCTCTCTGGTACCAATTTCTGTTCTAGTTTCCTTTCGAATGCTGTGACAAAACACTCTGACCCCGTTCCAACTTGTGGAGGAAAGGGTTTATTTGGCTCACATCTCCTGGATCACAGTTCATCACTGAGGGAGCATAGGAACTCAGGGAAGGAACCTGGAAGCAGGAGCTGAAGCACAGGCCATGGAGGAATGCTGCTTACTGGCTTCCTCTGCAAGTTCCAGTTTCATTTTTCTATATGTAGATATAAACATTTTCCAAACCCATTTGTTGAAAAGACTACCTTTTTCCTAGAAGTTGTCAGAAATACGTTGAAGTATGTGTGCAGGGCTCATTTCTGGATCCGTGTCTTTTTTTTAAAGGCACTAGCATGCTATTATAACTATTGAAGTTTCCTAATATGGTCTGGAACTCACTGTGATAATTCTCTGTGGGCATGTCTGAGCTGAGCTTACATATGTGCATGAAGTAACATTTCCAGCCAGTGTGACCCAGAGGCACAAGTGAGGGCCACGGGACCTCTCTGTCTATGCCCACATATTGGGATGATGTGATAATACAAGGTCTGGGATTGGCCCCTGGGAGGTTATGTCTTGCTACCTATATAATGACATGTGGCATTTGAATAAAGGGCCATTTTATACTTGGAATTGTTCTCTGCCTTGTGTCTTTGGGCTTTGCTTTCATGTGTGTGCTTTCTTCATTACTTGTTCCACCATGGAACTGACCACTTACTACATCTGGTGCTACCCCCAATGTGGGGCTTGAAGGAATCCAGGAGAAATTCAGGTATGAGAACCCCACAATCCTGGTTCTTTGCTATTAACCTTTTTATCTCCTTCTTAATTTATACTGTGCAAACAAGTGCTGGTTAACAATTGGTTAGGTGGCTGAAGGCCAACATAGGAAAACTCGGTTTTACATGTGTGGAGGAAACTGGCAGCTTCCTGGCCTGTTTCACGAAGCCATCAGCTTACGTGGGGCCCACAGAAGCTGGCAGTTTCCTCGGCTGGCTAGTTACAGGTTTGCTCATAAAGCCATCAGCTTGCATGCAGATCATGGAAACCAGCGATTTCCTGGCCTGGTGGGGCCTGGGAGTTGCCACTTCCTCACCAACAAGTCTGCTCACAAAGCCATCAGCTTGAGTGGGAGTCTGTGGAAAACCAGCAATTCCCTGGTCTGTTGTGGCTTGGGAGTTCCCATCCCCCAGCCACATGTTTGTTAATTGTTCACTCATATAGGCTGTAGAAGCCAATAGCTTCCCAGCTAAGTTTGACCATGAAGACCATCATCTTCATGGCTATGTGCTGGCTACAGAACTAATCAATCTTACAGCCATGAGGCTATCAGCCTTGGCTTTGGGGTCATTTTTAATAATTTTTACAGGCCTCAATGGAAACTTTCAGTTCTAATATCAAAAGCCTGTCTTGTTCTCCTCTGCACCACATACTGGTTTTTCCACCTGGCTTGGTTTCAGCAGCTGCCTTTTTGAGCTCAGACTTCTATTATGCTAAATTCCTTCTGGGGCTTGCCCAGGTGTCCTGCTCATTTCTCCTTTGGATACAAATTAGAGCTCTTCCAAGTTTTAAATAAACCTGAAACACATTTACTCCTTTGCTGTGTCTCCTAATTTTTCAGTCTTCAGCCACACCATAGAGCCAGGGCTCCCTCATGTTTTCTCCAGAGCCCTGCTCCCTCTGCTTGTTCAGACCCCTGTGTACACCATGTTTGCATTTTCCCCTGAGCCCCAACCCCACTCTGTTCAGCCAGGCCCCTGTGTTTTCACTTAGGCCCCATTTTCACCCGTGTTCCCCACCTCCCCATGCATGCTCCATGTCCCAGGCCCCATGTCCCTCCTTCCTGTGACAAAAAAGTTTTTAAGCTTCCAGTTAAAGAGACTGCTTCTATACCTCTCAGAATTTCTATTAAAATCAGCTATGCCCTAATGTCATGGATTTAGGCCTCTTCAAATGCAAATTAATCTGTGGGCTAACTTTGAAAGGCTGAAGACCAGATTCTTTTAATGCAAATTAAGAGATTTTCACCACCAAGATGGAGTAACTTTTTGGAAGAGGCAGTTTTTCTCATGGACTAATAGTTAAAAAATGATATTATAAACATTTCTAATATGTTCTAACCTTTTTACAATGTATCTTGATCGTCAATTTAGAAAGTTTTCATCATTGTTTCAACCTGTTTCTTGATGGAATTGTGTTGCATTTTGGCTTTTTGTGGATTTTATAGATAACTATTTTTATGATCTATGTCATCTAACTTGATCCCTGGTTTATTATTTCATGCCTCTTTTGCCAGCGTAACTGTAGGTTACTGAACCTACAGTCAGATAGCAAGTTAGCTGATTGGCCATGAGTATTTAGCTCTGGAGCACCTGGATATTTAGCTGAAAGACAGTTGATCTTGCAGCTGATGGTGAAGTTACTTTGCAAAGAAGCCCTGAGAAGTAATCAACTCTTGGGCTGGGTATTTAGCCATGAGGAAAAGCCACACGGTTATGTTGTCTTACATATTTGTGTTGTCTTTATGTGTTATTTTGTCTCAAGGTGATTTTAAGCTATGGCCATTCAAAAACTTTCTTTTAATTTTTGTGCGCAAACCTATCACTTTAAATTCTGCCTTGGCATGCCTAATTAAAATATAATATTTTTGTTTATAAACTTGGGTACCTGAGATATTGTTAAGTTAAAATACATATTTATAAGTGATTAATTAATTAAAAGTCCTAGACATTAAAATTTATTCTGGTTTTTAAAATTTGTTTCACTTTAAGGGTTTTACTCAAAAGATAACCTTAATGCATTCCTAAATATGTTGGGGTAGAGGTCCTAGGAAAAGGAAAGATTTCCTTAATTCACAGGCTTCCAGGCCTCCTGTGGCCTGTATTCCAGTGCCCCCTACCTGCCTGCTGTGTGCACACCATCCACAGAACTGTGCAGCCATAGCTCTCACCACACTTGCCCTTTAGTAACAATTCATCTTTAACCTAATGTTTAAACCTATTTTTAACTATCTTTTAAAATTAACACAGGATTTTAATTTCAGCATTCTAGAGGCAGAGGCAGACAGACTTCTATAGGAGTTTGAGGCCATCCCCATCTGACTATGGAATTTCTTTCTTTCTTTCTTTTTTTTTTTTGCCTATGGAATTTCAAGATAACTGCTACAAACAGCACTGGCTCAGATAAATTCCCTCTTGCTAATGATTAGTAAAAATTCTCATTAACAGGCTGGAGAGATGGCCTAGTGGTTAAGAGCACCGACCGCTCTTGCAGAGGACCTGGGTTCGATCCCCAGCACACACATGGCGGCCGAGAACCATCTGAAACTCCAATTCCAGGAGAACTCCAGTTCCAGTGGAATCTGACACCCTCTTCTGACCTCCGTGGCATTGCACGACACGGGTGCACAGACTTGCATGCAGACAGTACATTCATACACATACAGAAATAAATAAAAATTAAAAAAATTAAAAAAAATAAAAATAATTCTCATTAACAACATAAACTAAAAATCTTGATTTAATTTAAATGGAGATTTATAAAACTGTTTTGTGTTTCTCTTGGAGTATCAAGCAATAATTTAATTTTCTCCCTACTGGCCACCATAAAAACTATGTGTACATGTGTGAATGGATGTTTATATTGTAATATCCTATGACTTTATAGGTTCTGTCTATTAAGGAGACAAGTATAAGCAAATGTGAATAAATCCAACTCAAAACCTTTTTGCTCAGGAGGCAGAGGCAGGTGGATCTCTAGGAGTTCAAGGCCAGCCTGGTCTACATAGAGAGCTCCAGGCAAGCTGGGACTAAAGGGAGAGCCTGTCTCAAAAAGACACACACACAAAAATGCTATTTTTGCCAGGTGTGGTGGCACATGCCTTTAATACCAGCATTCAGGAGGTAGAGGCATGTGGATCTCTGTGAGTTTAAGGCAGACTGGTCTACAGAGTGAGCTCCAGACCACCTGGGACTAAAGGGAGGCTCTGTCTCAAAAAAAAAAAAAAAGAGAGAAAAGAAAAATCCCAAACCCCAAAACAATAAAAAGCTATTTGCTTCATACTTTTGGTATTATCATTTTTAATTGGTCTTTTATAAATCACTAATGTATATTTACATAATATTAAGAATCATTAAAAGGCCCACTCTGAGATAGGATGGGCTCTTGCCTCCAGACTCAGGTCTGTTAATACCATCAAACGACTAACAGATAAATTAATTTCAACTAATGAAATTACAAATGTATAGTACCAATAATGTTTTACTGAGTATATACTGCCACCTACTGGTTGAGCTCCTTCAACACCTGAGACAAAAAATTTTAGGTAACATCTAACAGGTTCTTGTGTAAACTTAAGCTGTTAAGCTTAAGTTACAATAGAGTTTTTAGTCTTTAAGGATATAAGTTTTAAAAAAGGATATAAGTTAAATTAAAAAAATAATCACTCTAAGGCCATACCACCCTGAAAAAAAAAAAAAGAAATAATTACTTCTAGTCAAATGCAATTCTAGGATGGAATCCATGCCTATATTTAAATGTGTTTTCTATCTGGGACATTTGACTACTAAGTTAGACATCTTTGGAGTAAACAGAGTTTTGTGCCAAACCTATATAAAACATCTTCAATCATTAAAAGAAAATTGGTATTTAAAACCTGTTCCATAACTTACTAAGACATCGTAAAGTTTACACTTTAGAATGATGTGTTTAAAAAATAACCGGTAAGGGGGTTGGAGAGATGGCCTAGCAGTTAAGAGTGCCGACTGCTCTTGCAAAGGACCCAGTTTTGATCCCTAGCACCCACATGGTGGCTGAGAACCATGTTTAATTCCAGTTCCAGGGTAATATGACACCCTTTTCCCACCTCTGTGGCATTGCATGACACGGGTGCCCAAACCTGCATGCAGACAGTACATTCATACACATAAAAAATAAATAAAATTTAAAAAAGAAAAATTACATCAAATAACTATTAAATCTTCATGTATAA